>CM070021.1:338515-426015 GCA_036247105.1 Cirrhinus mrigala
CATACCAAACACATATGATTGTTCATCTTTGGGATAAAAATGAATATTTCTAATACTCTCACCATTTGTCAGTCTACTGAAAGTCTAAGCAATCAATATTTAGCTTCAAGAAGTACATAAAGACAGTTCCCCTTCAGTCGTACTCTACGACATTACGTCAATACTGACATATTTGGGGTCCTACTTGGGAGCCCAATCACCTCCGAGCTTAAGAAGAAAAAGCCAATGAAATTGGCGAGTAGAATTTTGGATGCTAAGCCACTCCCTCATACATACGGGTATATAAGAAGGCGGCGTGCATCCACTCATTCAGATTTTTGCTTCGGAGCCGATCGCTTTGTGAGCTGCTTCTACAAGAAGAAAGAAAATACCCTCATCGCTGCCGGAGTTTCTCGGCTGTGTGGAACATCCTTTCTTTGCATTCCAGCAGAGAGATCGCCCTGCTGTGCTAACAGATAAGTGCTGCGGTCCTCCCCTGGGCAATCCGGCCTAAAAAAGTAATTTCCTACAGCATACACGATCATTGAGAGTGTCTTTTTCAAGACGCATTTCCGATCGTGTGCTTTTGGGGAGCGATAGTTTCCTTATTTCCTCATGACGGTCACAATCGCTGTCTCACAGGTCTGGGATGTAAACAAATGCATGTTGAGATGACGTTTGTGAATGGGTTGCGCTCACGCTGCGTGGGCATGCCCATCGTTATGCTCGGTCACGGCTTACATTAATATGCCTTTGCATTCTACCCTTTCTAGTTTCGCGGGTCGCTGGACTCCCAGGTGGAGTATGCGATTGCGGTGCATTCATGCTCGTGAGCACTGCCACCTGGTGGGGCTGTCCGTGCTTCTCGCTTTAGCCTGTAAGCTTCTGCCAGCCCTGGCTGTATAGACGGGCTCACATTGCTGCAGGCCATGCCACTTCTGCCCTGCACGCTATGGTCCTCCTGCATTACATTAGCCCATAATTCTAAATGGAGATGGCTTGGGAACACGTTGACACCCTCTGGTGGAGTGTGCGACTGCAGTGCATTCGTGCTTGTGAGCGCCGCCACCTGGTGGGTCTGTCCGTGCTTCTCGCTTTAGCCTGTAAGCATGCCACCTCCGCCCTAAAAGCGTGCACAAGGGAAGTTCTGACTTGAGGTTGATGCAGGAACTGCGTACTGTGACTGAAAAGTCTCAGTGCAGTTCCTCGGTCAGATGATGTCCATTTTTATGGCCTAAAAGTGCTATCTTGGCTGAACCTGGTGGAGACATGTGACACTGACAAAGCTCGCTTTCTTGGTGTCCGTCTATCTGGCCAGCCTCTTCGGCGTCACTGTCCAGGACTTATCCCAGCGGATTTGGGCAGTTCACACGCAGCAAAAGAACTTGGAGTGCCCATGGAAGGGCTGCGTCTTTCGTCTGCCTGACGCCGAAGGAACTGCTCCACTCCCCTTTGGGGTCGTTGAGCTGGCCACACCTAGGGGGCGCAGTCTGCCATTGGGTTGCCCTGTATGAAGCGGGGCTTCCTGAAAGCAGACTACCCAGGGATTACAGGATTGCTCCGGAAATACCCTTGAGAAAGACAAGGGCGTTCTCTACCGCTGCAATAAAAGGGCAATTTTGTCTGTGTCCTTGGTTTTTTTTAAAACATGAGTTTGTCTGTGAGTGACACAGGTCGTCCTCACACCCAGGCTCAACACATGGTCTCCAAATTGGGCTACCATTCGGGTGGCTGATACAGAAAATTATGTTTCTGTTCTTCAGCACCAAGGATTGGGTTACAGCTTTGACCTGAAGGACGCATGCTGTTATGCTCTGATTGCCCTGACGCAGATCACTTTACGGCCTGCTTTATGGGTCAGACGTATCAGTACGGGTCTCCCCTCGGCTTGCCTACTTTTCGGAGTGATTGCTTCTGGATCCTCAACAATCTCTACGACTGAAGTATGAAAACTTCACTTGTGAGATTTGTTGGACGAGTACTTGGTGCATTCGCACTTCAGCCAGGGGGACTTAAGGTCAACCGGGAGAAGGGTGAGCTCTAAATAAAAAAATTTAAAAATTTAAAAAAATGCTGAGGTCCCTTTTTTCTTGGTATAGAGTTGGATCCGGCCGAGACATGTCAGCTGAAAGAGTTTCTGCTGAAAATTGCCTGATTCTACAGTCACAGGACAGTGGTCCCTCTAAACGTTTATACGCCTGAGGCATAGCCGTAGCCGCGCTTGTCTGCTTGGTTGTTCCATATGAGATCGCTGCAGCACGGACTACACGACCGGATCCTGAGATGGGCATGGCACTATGGCATACTGTGGGTTGGAAACCCCTCAGTGTTGCCACCTTCTCAGCCACTGGTCAGACCCTGTGTTCCTACGGGGGTGCCATTTGCAACGGGCAGGCAGCCTCAGGCTCCTGGAAAGGACCTCGACTGCAGCGACATTAGTCACATCGAGTTGCTAGCAGTGCTTACCCTCCGCCGGTTCCTACCGATGTTGGGGGACAAGCGCACACTAGTCGATAGGACACCATAGCCACGGTAGCGTACACCTACCCCTGCGGTGGTCTATGCTCCCGTCACATGTTGCAACTTGCCCGCCATCTCCTCCTTTGGAGTCTATGCGGCTCATATTGCTGCATGCCTTTCCTTTTTTTAGAAAGTCAAGTTGCAAAAAAAAAAAAAAAAGGCAACTCTCCTGAGAATGGTGACTCCAGCTCATCTGGAGTCTAATCAGCGACGCAGGTAAACCTGTTTTGCTTCCTCTGAGTCCTCCTACTGCTGGCTTGTTCCTGACCGAGGGCTCGGTAGGCATGCACTGGCACAAAGCTGGACCTGGGGTCTATGAACAGAAGTAAGCTTCCCTGCACAAACCCATTGCTAGATCGGGGGGACGAGGAGCATGATCTCTGGTGCGTCTTCTGACCCACCCGAACCTGGGTTGCTGACACTCATTCCCCTCATGACAGCCCGTCCCGGGAAGATTCCCCTGAAGAAGAACCTTCTTCTCAAGATGGGCACAGACTGGCACCCGCATCCCGATCTGTGGACCTGTACGTCTGGTTTCTGGATGGGACGCGGTAAGACCTCACTGACCTTCTCAGGCCGTGGTAGACATTATCACTTAGGCTAGTGCCCCCTCTATGAGGAAGGCATACGCTCTGAGGTGGGGTCTTTCTGTTGTATGGTGCTCCATTCGCCGAGTTAACCTGAGATGCTCGGTCAGAGTTATGCTTCCCTTCTTGCAGTTGGAGCAAAGGATGTTCCCTCCACTGTATGTTCATCGTGGCCATCTCGGCATATCAAAAAAAAAAAATAATGCAGTGGACTGTCATCCCTAGGGGTGCATCACCTGACCGACAGGTTCCTGAAGGGTGCAGGGGGATAAGTCCCCCTAGGATTGCACCTTATCCCCTCATGGGGTCTCTCCATGGCCCTTTTAGGTCTACGAAGTGCTACCTTTGAGCCACTTGGATCAGTCGAGCTACAATTCGGTCGCTTAGACTTCACTCATGATCATGCTCACTTCCATTAAGAGGGTGAGGAACCAACGGTGCAAATTTCAACCAACGGAACATGCTTAAAAATTTGGTCCAGCTATTCTCACGTATTCATGAGATCCCGGTCTGGTTATGTGCCCGGGGTTCCCATCTCTCACCTTCGGGTTCAGGTAAGCGTAAGATTCTTCTTGCACTGAGCTGTGTCCTCCCGTGTGTTGCGGGTAACTCAGGTAATTGGCGGGAGGACAGCTCAGTGTTGGCTTGCTGCGCCATTCCTTACGGATCCGTGCACTTCTCCGAGTTGTTCCCCTCTTTGAACTCTGGGTCCTCCATTGCCCCACAGTCTGGATTAGAGCGGAGTAGTCTGTGACTGTGTTCCGACAGGGGGTCTCCTTCGCCCCCTGAAGGTTGTGGCATAATGTTTTAGTATTTTCCACGGTTATTCACCGTGTTCCCCCTAATATCTTCAAAAAAAATATATATATATATATTTTTTGTACTAGTCTCCACATGACTTTAAATTTCGTCATCGTGCTCCGCTCCCCAACGGTTGCTTCAGATACCTGGCTCCCCGGGTGGGCTCGTTATCAGGCTTACAGGGCGTTGGGAAGGTTACATGTTGAGCTTCATTTGTCCTGACACGCTTGCCTGTCAGCATTTGTTCCTCAACTACGTAACGCGGTTCAGGCGTTTTCCAGAGGGAACCCAAATACGTCAATATTGACGTAACGTTGTAGAGTACGACTGAAGGGGAACGTCTCGGTTACAACTGCAACCCTCATTCCCTGAAGGAGGGAACGGAGACGTTAGGTCCTTCCTGCCACAATACTGAACTGCGTTGAATGCTGGGATGTGTCTCGGCTCCTCAGCATAAAACCTGAATGAGTGGATGCACGCCGCCATCTTATATACCCGTATGTATGAGGGAGTGGCTTAGCATGCAAAATTCCACTCGCCAATTTCATTGGCTTTTTCTTGTCCATGGCTCCTCCCAGCGGTTGGTCTGGAACCTGGGTCTGTTGCCGCAGTGACGGTTATGTCCTCTGTTGGCTAGTGTCTTTCTGTAGAAGGGCCTGGCATTGTGACAATGCTGGGTGCCTTCTGGTGCCTGCTTTGAATTCTGGGTTGTGCAGTCCAGAATCAGTGGGGTCTTACAAACACCTTTGGTGGAGGCCTTGTGCTTGTTAAAGGCCTTCTGTGTCAGGTCACGCAGTTGTTGAATAGGCACTGAGTGAGGGCAGGCTAAAATGCCTAGATGGTGACTTACAATAGGATGGAGGTTTTGAAGGAAGATGCTCTTGAAGTTGGTGTCCTCCTCCATCCCAGGTTCATTGCGAGCTCCGAAGTAAGCTCGTCGAAGTCTGTGGTAGTAAGCATATGGAGTTTCATACCGGCCCTGTTTGGTGGCCAGTGCAGCGATCAGTCCGTGTTCAGACTCTGGGTCTGAGAATTCCTTAATGATGGCTTGTCTTAGCTGCTGGTAGTTTGATTGAATGTGTCCTGGCTGTCGAGCCAGGAAGCGTCGCACCTCTGGGCTAGAGGTGATCCAGAGCAGATAAAGTCTATCTTGGTGGTTCACACATTTCCAAGACTGAAGGAAAAAGTCAATGTCTCTCAGGTAGGCGTGGACGTCATGGTCTCCTGCAAGTTCTGGTGTGAATGCAGGGATGTTTCTCGCCATTCGATTGAGTTCTTTGAGTGTCACTTCATGTGTCACTTCAGGGTTCGTCTGAATTAATTCTGTTCTCTCTGCGGCTGCTGAGGTTTCCTGGAAGCCGACTTGAGAAGTGTCAAGCAGAGATCTTTGCCCCCCCCCCCCCCCTTTGTATCTGTGTACAGGGGTACGGGGGTTTGCACTGCTGGCTGTGTGACATGCAGCAGGGTGTCTTTTACTTGAGTCCATGCACAGCCTGTAAGACTGTTTCAGTTCTCTCTGAACCATGTCAAGCTCCTCTTTAATGTTGCAGAATTGCTGAGTCAGGGTTTGGACTTCAGCTCTGGCTACATTCAGATGGCCTTCTAAGGCCTTAGCTCTAGTGTCTCTCTCATTAAGTTCTACGTATGCTGTTCTTAACAGTGACTTTGTTTGAAACAGTTCTCTTTCCAAATCTTGTCTGATGGCCTTTCCAAGCTGCTCTTTGTGTCCGGCAGCTGTTAGAGCCTCCTGAAGACTGGTGATTTCCTTCTGTTGTGCTGTTCTGTCAGGTTCCTTGCACCTGTCCCGTTCCTTCTCTTGCTGAGCAGGTGTCAGTTCCCTTTGGAACTCTGTGAATTGGAGTTTCAGTTCATTTACCTCCTGTCTGAGGCCCTTGAGGGTGTGGGCCAATGAGAAGGTGACGCTGGTCAGCTCCTGATTGTCCAGGCTGGGTGTGAGGTGTCCACTTGTGTCGCAGTCCTGCTGTTCCTTTCTCTGCCGTTGCAGGTTGTTGACTGCTTTAGGCTGAAGGATGTCCATCCCAGTGCTCTGCGGGGTCCCCAGGTGCTCCTGGTGGGTGGCAGGGCTGGATGTCTGAGGCATGCTGGTTCACTTGTGGGAATACGAAAGAGAAAGGCAGACGGCAAATGCAAGTACACACAGAGGTGTTAAGCTATCTGTATAGGGAACGGCTCTCTAGGCCGTGTAAGGTGTTAATAGCTGGTTAGGCCAGCTAGTGAAGTGGGGTGCTAAGGTTTTGTGCGGGTCAGCACAAAGAGAGGGTTTGAGTAACTTTGATGGGGCTGTAAGCAGGGGGTCAGCTACTGACCAGGCTTTACCTGTAGTCAAATTATTACTCAAAACACTGATGGTTCACAGGTTTGGTCACTATGAAGGTATCGAATAAAACAAGACTGAAATAAAATCAGAAAGAGACAGAGGTAGAAGGAAGGGCTTTCCTTATTTAGTTTAAGATAGGAGATATGACTACGCAGTTGTCCCTTGTTCAAAGGAATGCTGCAGGAGTGTCATAAATCTAGGGAGACTGTTAGCTAAGCTAGCAGGGACGCATCAAACATCTCAAGGTAAATAAGCAGAATCACTAGGAAGTGTTTCTAGTCTTCTCAGGGCCTATGGCTTGGTGAACGGTACTTGTACCTCATGTAATAGGCCTGACTGCTAAGGAGTAATGAGAGACGGGAATTAGTCTACTAATAACCTGTACGGTTCATTAAGGGGACAACAGTTGCTAGAACTGCTATAGTCCTATACCGAGAGGGAAGATAGTGATGGTCAGATAAACTAAAATAAGGTGAAAGAAAAATTAAAATATCCTAATAGCTTTAGGAAACTAAAGGAAAAGTAAATAACTTGATTTAATTAAATTTGTGATTTAATTAAAATCAACTTAGCTGAATTGGTACATTCAAGCTAAACGAGGGTATATAAATTAAATAAACTCCAAGCGAGGTAGAATAAAGTCAATATCAAAGTAACAGTTAAAACCCAAGTGTGTGAGGAGGGGCCAAACTAATTGAGCCTACACAGAAGGTGATAGCACAAATAGGAGGTGAAACCAAGAGAAAGGGGGAGAGAGAGAGAGAAGAGGTTCGTGAACGTTACGCTTTACACTCACACGTATCTAAATGTTAGTCGGATGCTAACAGTTAATAGTTGAGGTAAAGGGCTTAGCTTATGTGCCTGTACGGCTGCTAAAGTGTTAGCTTTGGCTACACTCAGTTCTACTCAGTTTACACAGGGGTCTGTGATGTGTATGCTGTTATCAGATCGAACCGGAAGAGTCTGCTCTCAACTTCCGGGGTCAGACGTTGCTAAGAGACCGATGTATGTTTACAACAACGAGCAAGCTGAGCAGAACTTGTGCTGCTGTGAAACATGCATGGGAAACTCACACGCAGTCAGTTATGACTTATCGCATACAACTTCATTCACAAATCAAAACAGCACATTCACTTCACAGACAATGGCAAATTACTAGTTAGCTAAGCTAGAATTTCACCATTAATTCGCTATTCAATTGCATAATCTTAATGATTACAATGATATGCGATAGTTACAAGAAGGCCTTAATTCGGAGAAATGAGGAACATCGCTCAAATCGCCATTAGAATAACTATACCGTAGCAAGATTTCTTCTACGCTCAGTTTTAATATCAATGCAAGTGGGATTTCTTCGCCATGCAGATTATTTAATGCCGCTAATCTGAAACTTCCTTGTCAGACAAGACTTATGCATTTAAAGCTAAAAGTGGGGATTTCTTCGCCCAAATTTAGATGAATTTATTCATTTATGTGGGCTGCTAATCTGAGATTTCTTTGTCAGAAAAGACTTGCACATTTAAAGCTAAAAGTGGGGATTTCTTCGCCCAAATTTAGATGAATTTATTCTGGTACCATTCATACGGGCTGCTAATCTGAGGTTTCTTCGTCAGAGAAGGCTTACACTCTACTAACAACAGAAATTAGGATTTCTTCGCTAACATCAGGTTAGTTTCTTATCGTACGATTTAAAGATGTGTTATAGCATTGAACAAGTTTCTACTGCTTGTAGTAGGGCACATTCAAGCTATAGTCTATCTGATGTTGTCAGAAGCTGCATGTGTAAGACATTAATAAAATCTATGAAACAAACACACAAGTTTGATATTGAATCTCCTTGCAAATAATGTTTAAACGACTGCCGTGTTCTCCACCATTAAATGTCGCGATTTAGCTCAAAGGGAAATGTATATAAATAATTACAATTAATTATGATTAATTACAATTATTTATATCAGCTGCCAGTAGTAACTGTAGCAGAATTAATTTTCCATCAACTAATCTGTTCGTCCAGCGAACATTCAGTATAAGTTTTATATCAACTCTAAGAAATGATATTTTCTTGGGCACAGAAAATAACTTCCTTGAAGTACTATTGCATTAGAGCATGTAGCTCGGATCGGAATCGTAAAGGGACATTAATTTGCAAGGCAGAATCAGAATCAAAACTCATGTAATTTGTGCACAAGAGTTTATTAACGAAGGACTAACACATAACTAATCTAAACAAACAGACATGAAATCATTCATACATGGGGGAAGGGTCAGTGAGAACTGAAGTTAGAGAGACCAGAGAATGTAGCTATGAAAAGAGTCAGTTAACCACCTGAGTGAAACCATCAGTGCTGTCTACAGCTTATACTAAACCTCTGTTTTGTTTAGTTAAATGTACGATACTTGCATTGCCTTGGTCGATGAACAAGTGTCCGAATGCAGTCTCGGGTGAAAGTCTTGATGGTTTGGAGCAGTGGTGGTTTGGAATCGCGATCACGTTCTTCTGGGTCCGAAGAGTGATGAACTCCAAAGATGTTCTGACTCGATGGTGACTGGGAGTTTCTTCCCATGTGACAATTGAAGAAGAACCAAGAGCTGAGAGGGACCCAGCTGAAGTCCTGTGGTCTTTGGAGAATGGAAAGACAAGGCCGCAAGGCCTGGCGCAGCTTAGAGTTCCGACGAGTTCTAGCTCATCCTCCTCATCCTCTTAGGTTCTGAAAGAACTCACGTGAGACGAGTGAAGAAAGCTAAAAGCACGGAATAGAGAAATGTCTGTTCGAGGACATTTCATGAGGATGAATTCCGGGGTTGAGTAAAAGTGTCTGGCTCTTTGTGGTGAGAGCCATAGCTCTAGATGTTGGGGCCTGTCGGGCCCGCCGGGCACGGCCTGTGCCGGCTCAGGCTCCCTGTGGGTTCCTCCACAGGCAGCAATCGGAAGATCTTGCAGAAGAGCGTGAAGAGAGTCAAGAGGAGTGAAGAGAGTCAAGATAGGAAGGCGGACTAACGTTTGATGCCTTTAAGGTCTCTGGAGGCTGCGCCTCCAGGAGGTCCACGAACCAATGGTAACTTTCTCCTTTGGAGGGAAAGTTTACGACTCTTTGTCTGTGAGCATGGTATTTTGCATATGTAATTCGATTGGGTGTTGATGCAAAAACTAGTAAGGTTTCTTAAAACACTAATATGTTGCATAGGTATCAACATCTAATTTACACCATCTTTTAGATCATCAAAACACGAACTCAAAGAGTCCAAGCATGGCATAGGTGGGTTATACTACTAGTCATCTATCAGAAAACATGCATAAAACAGTAGAAAGACAAATACAAAAACAACAGACAAAATTAAAATACAATGCAGTAATACTGTACACAATGACCTGGGCTATGTGTGATAGGAAGGTCAAAGAAAGGTTTGTCTGTGAATGAATAGGAAAGAGCCTATAGGCATTGTGTCTTTCTGATGGCAAATGTAGCATGGGCAGATGTGCATTCCTGCGGGCAATAAAACCTCTTATCAGATTGTCGTCCTGGCAACTGTGCCCTTTCAGGGTGTTCGTTGCTTTGGGGGGATGTCTCCAAAACTCCAGCATATAGCTGGGGTTGTTGGTTTTGAAGATTCTTTGTTAAATGTAACAAATAACTGTGTCTGATTGGTCCAGATGCTACATTCTTCTTAAGCTCGGAGGTGATTGGGCTCCCAAGTAGGACCCCAAATACCTCCTTCAGGGAATGAGGGTTACAGTTGTAACCGAGACATTTATCCATATGAATAAAGTGTTTTTATTCAAGTCTTCTAAAGAGGACAGAAAATTAACTCAGAAGCTTGAGCTGAGGGTTTTATTATGTGTCAAAGCCTAAATTAAAAAAAAAAAAAAAAAAAAATGATACTTGAACATAAATATTGCCTAGACTTTCAAGGACACACAAAAATATCAAAAATATATACATTTGTCTGAGGATGAATAAAATGAATTCAAAATAGGTTTGGAACAACATGAAGGTGACTAAACCATGACAGAATTGTATTTTTAGTGGACCACCCATTTAAGAAAACTCAAATGTTCAAATATTCAGTCATTTATGCTGATGTCAACTAAAAGTTTAAAATGTTGCCAAGTAAATTTAAAGTTATCCTAAAGTGTCCTATACTCTTCTTTTCAGTAATAGATCTGCCAGGATTAGAGCCCGACCGATAAAGGATTTTGAAGGCCGATACCGATACAAATATTTATTGGTTTTAAAATCCAATATTCCGATATATCGGCCGATATTTTTTTTTTTTTTTTTTTTTTTTCATTTAGGAAACAGGCAACAAAACATTAACAGATTTCCCTAACATTAGTTATTTGTAGTTATTTATGAGTTTTAACTAACATAATATGATAATGCATTTTAAAAAGAAACTTGTTTCTTTTATTGTCCCAACAGAACAGAGGAACATCAAACTATATTAAAGTTCTGATAAATAAAATGTATAAAAATACAAACTATTTCATATAAGATATGAAACGTAAAGTCCTTTGAACAAAAACACAAAAACAACAACAACCAAATCAAAGTTACCAGTTTTAAAAGACTTGGTAAGCTTCATAAATATAACTTTGAATAGGACTGGAGACAAATTCTGTTAAGTTCTGATAAATAACAGCTACCTTATAATTACAATGTCAGCTTGCTTATCCCTTTACCTGCACCTGGGGGGGGGGGGGTGTTGTTAAATGATTAATTCATAACGAATTAATTAACTGTACAACTACACAACCTATAGCCTACAGCCTAGATATGTTATATAGCCTAATTTGCGCACATTGGGGAAACGCTCTCAAAAGGTGGGGTATCAAAATTGCTTTTGAATGCGCGAGCACGTTTTACTTTCGGTTTCGTTTTAACGATGGCGCTAAACTCTCGGCGGTGCTGAGCGTGCATTCTACAATACAAGACATTAATTTAACAAAACAATTTGAAAGTAGGGGGGGATTTTGAAAAGTGTGTCCCCAGTGGAAATTACGCCCCTGCGTGAGTTAAACTCTGAAGCTGAGTTATCATTTGATGTGAATGTATGCCGCGTTGTACAGTGTATTGAGACGGAGGCGCCAGAATTGCGTCTGACAGAATGTGCGCTGTAGCACGAAATATAGTATATTTCTTCAAAAGCAGAGTGTGGGGACATTTTATTTGTCCACAATCAAAAATCGCCATATCACACATCCCTAATTGCAATGTAGTCTGTACAAATCAGGAACAGAGTTTAGTTGAGAGAGAGAAAAAAAGCAGCCGGTTCCGAGTTTCAGCGGAGCGCAGTGTCAGTGACAGGGAGTGATTGACGGCTAATATCTAAATTCTGCATTAAAGTTAAGAATGTACAGATCGAGTTAAATTAGTTGTGTAATGTTGGAGAAAACGGCGAAACTGTCACTGTATCAGCTTACAGCAGTCTGGGCAGTAGTTCGGCTAGCGAAAGTTTTGTAAAGAAATGGAAACAAGTTGCACCACAACAATTTCTTGCACTCGCACAAATGCTTCCAAATATATTTTGAGGTCGCGCAGATTAACCATCCCGCGGAATACAGCTCATTGCCAGTGTCATCATCACTGCGGGTTGCGAGCGGGTTGCTGCTGCGGCGGGGGCGGGGCGGAGGATCGCGATGCCGGCTCAGCATCGTGTTGTCTATCGGTGTTCTTTTAATTTTTATTCAAGCAATGTATGTCTCGTGACCAACTCACCATGAACACACTTCACCGATGATCTCACTCGCGGATAACTGGTTCTCTCTGCCGACTCTGGCTGGATCAGCAGGTTGCAGGATGTGTGGCGTGTTATACACGAGTGTTGCCAACAGGGACGGTGTAGAGTGCCCTCTGGTGGACAAACTATACAACGCCAACACTCATGACATGATTGAAGGGTGTTTCGTCCGTTTTTATTTTATTTTTGAAATATTCATTTATCGGCCATTATAAATGCCGATACCGATAGTTTGGAAAATGCCTAATATCGGCCGATAATATCGGCCTGCCGATAAATCGGTCGGGCTCTAGCCAGGATCATAGTTTGAATGACTGATGCCATTATTGTCTCTGAAGACAAAAATTTGGGAATTTTAACTCACAATTAAGCAACATTTATGGACAGCTTACTCATTCTCTAACTGCTAGTTTATTTTTCTTAAACTAACACTAGCTTTCTTTTTTAAAGAAACAGCAACAACACAACAAAACACCAACCTTCTTTTTTTCTGTTCTGTCTTTTTACAATTTTCGTTTCTCAAGAATATAATTATAATTTATTTATTTGACAAATTTCTGAAAGGAACAATCGTCATTCTTTATCTTTAAACATAGACTTTTTAATTAGAAATCTACCTGCTTCATGTTAACAGTATGTCAAAATCTTAGCTGCTACATTAAAACATGATTTTGAGTACTGTATTATTAAAGTGTTTGAGTTAAAGGCTACTAAGTAACATTCGTCCCTCCCGATACTGTTACTAAAGTGTCCTTCACGGGTCAAATTGACCTGAGGGACTAAATCGTAACTTTTTTTTTTTTTTAGTCCAGAAAGCTGGTTTTGGTCCATTTTTATAATTTGTTTTTCTAATTATTTATGTAGGTTTATATATTTATATATATATATATATTTTTTTTTCTTATATTCTGAATTTTTAGGGGAAAAGGGGGAAATTTCTGTACATTTTTGTCCCCAAAAAATCGAAGAAAGGCCTAATATTGGTCCATTTATACTGTATACATGAAAATCCATCAGGAACTGGGTCACTCGTGGATGAAAATGACATTACATTGCATTTTTTGCTTACCGCCACTAGATGGGCCTATAGAATCCTATGGTGTTTTTTAAATCTGTAAAAGAAAATAAAACCTTCAAACCTACAGGATTTAAAGGCTTCATTTAGCTTTCAGACACATCTCAAGGCTTTCAGATATAAATGAAACCTTTAAAAAAAAGTGTTTTTTGCAAAAAAAAAAAAAAAATGAAAATTGAGTCTGATTTTAATCCAAACACATGCATATGCATACAGTTTCATAAATATGTAATAAATATAAAAGATGATTTTAAAAATCTAAATATGATATAAATGCACTGGTCTCCACCCCATCACTCAAATTTAACTGTGTTAAGTCCAAAAAAAAAGCCAATATGACAGTCATTTTCCAGCAGAAACATTATTAATGTTATAATGTACTTCTATGGGAGTGTGTGTGTTTGTGTGTGTCTGTGTGCCTGTGTGTGTGTGCAGGAGAGTTTTTTCTGCATGGGGGCCATTCTGCGGTCTCAGACATTCGTTTTGGTATGCATATTTTGTGGATTTACTATAGTAAAAAAAAAAAAAAAAAAAAAGAAAAGCTGTTTTTTTTTTAAAAATCCCATTCATTCCTATGGGCAGGTCAAAATGACCTGCAGGGGGGGCATTTTTTAAATTCTTTTATAAAATCCACATAAAATCCTTGAATGACTCAATTTTTTTGTGTGTGTGGTCCATGGTCAAGTGTGATGAAATTCAATTCTAAAAATCCGCAGATTTTTCGGAACTACTATTCTTTTCGGCGCCCGGGTCAAAATGACCCGCGAGGGGCACTTTGGTTACTTTTTTGTTTACAGCAAACTACCTTAAACTACTCGAATCGACTCTAATTATTATTATTATTTTTTTTTTTTGGTGTGTTCTCCGCCCAAGTGTAGGAAATGTCGACCCAAAACGATCAACGGCTGATTTTTAAAAAATCTTTAAAAATGGCTTTCGGGTCAAAATGACCCGAGGGACAGATGAGGGTTAAAGATGATTTAATGTTAATTTCCTAATATTAGAAAGAAACATTATAATATCAGAGCACTGAAACTGGATCAGTTTTGGAAACAATGTTTGATTTTCTGTTATTAACAGAGGTGGGAATGTCTGTAATCACTCATGACACACAATCAGCCATATAATCTAGCGACACCACAGCAACTGCATAGCAAGAGCCTAGCAACCACCCAGACCATCCTAGCAACCAACTAGCAACACTTTAGCAAACATCTAGAACATGTAACTGACCAAACTATTTATGTTTTTAAACAACTCTTAAGACAAGCCAGCATAAATGTGTCTTTCAAACCTTTTTAATAGTTATCACAGGTGTTCTTAAATGATTACACACAATTCAAATACAACGATGACTCTCCTGCCCAGTGAACACTTATGAGATCAATAATACTAACAAACTCTTATTAGGAATTAATTTGCAACTCAATGTCTATTACAGTATACAGCATAAATTAAATTACAGATTGCTAATTCAGCAGTTAACGTTTGGGAAAAAAATATTTTCATTTTACTACTGTAAAGTAATCTTGCAGCAGATGAAAAGCACTAGAAAAGTTCAAATAACAAAGAACTGTATATAAACTTGGTATGTACCACAATACAGTACAGTAAAAAATAAAATGAAAAATTAAATACAGCATCCTCTGCACATTTGGCTAAATTTCATCAGCATATACAGTACTATTTGATCTCCTGACACAAGACTATATCTCTGGGTAGTCATTTCTCAGTTCTGCAAAAATGCAGTAGACTACACATAAAAAAATGGTTACAAATAAAATTTGACAGTCACACGTCTGAAGGTGTACAACATGTGCTACAGTTCACTTTACGTACAGAATAGTGAAATTTCAATCATATAACGTACTGGCATTGTACTATATCTATACTGTATGTGTAAGTATAATACCCATGTAAATGATTCGTTCATTTCTCTCCTCTCTCCGTTGTTGGATGCAGAGATTCATAAGAGTCATTTGTTAATGAAGTCAAATACTCTGGGCACGCTGCATGCGCGTGCAACTATCGTGCAGATTTTACTGAATTACGTGTTTTTTGCCATTATTTTGTGTTACGCTGTCATCGCTGCGGCTGAAAAGTAGCACATGAAACACTGCTCACATTTATTCTGTGATAATTCTGGGGTGGCAGGTGGGGTGGCACAGCTTTTTCTTAGGGTGGCAGCTGCCCGGTAGATCCGCCCCTGAATATATATATATATATATATATATATATATATATATATATATACAGTGCCCTCCACTAATATTGGCACCCTTGGTAAATATGAGCAAAGGTGGCTGTGAAAATAAATCTGCATTGTTTATCCTTTTAATCTTTCATTCAAAAAATTCACAAAATTCTAACCTGTCATTGAAGTAAAACAATGGAAAGCAGGGGGAAAATCTTATTATGAAATAAATGTTTTTCTCTACTTCATGTTGACCACAATTATTGGCACCCAATTATTGCAACGTCCTTTATTCAAGATAACAGCTCTGAGTTTTCTCCTTTAATTCCTGAAGAGTTTGGAGAACACCTGACAAGAGATCAGAGACCATTCCTTCATACAGAATCTCTCCAGATCCTTCAGTTTACCAGCTCCATGCTGGTGCTTCTTCTCTTCAGTTCACCTCACACGTTTTCTACAGGGTTTAGGTCAGGCAACTGGGATGGCCATGGCAGAAACTTCATTTTATGCTCAGTGACACATTTTTGTGTTAATTTTGATGTTTGATTTGGATCATTGTCCTGATGGAAGATCCAACCACAGCTCAATATAGAACTTCTAACAGATGCAGTCAGATTTAGATATTTTATCTGTTGGTATTTGCTAGAATCCATGATGCCATGCATCTGAACAAGACGTCCAAGACCGCTGGCAGGAAAATAAGCCCACAACATGAGAGATCCAGCAGTATATTTAACCGTGGACATGGGGTACTTTTTGTACCAAACCCATCTGGTGGGTTTGTTGCCAGAAAGCTCTTTTTTTTTCGTTTCATCTGACCACAGAAGCCAGTCCCATTTGAAATTCAAGTCGTGTCTGACAATTGAATATGCTGAAGTTTGTTTCTGGATGATTTTTCTTAAAACCCTCCTAAACAACATGTGTTGATGTTGGGGCTGTTTGAATTTTTTTTCAGTCTTTTGACCCCATGACTCAACTAATCTCTGCAATTCTCCTACTGTGATTCTTCGAGAGTCTTTGGACACTTAAACTGTCCTCCTCACCATCCATTAGGACGATATAGACGCACATCCTTTTCCAGGCAGATTTGTAACAACTTTAGATGATTGGAATTCTTAATTATTGTCCTAATGATGGAAATGGGGATTTTCAATGCTTTAGCTGTTTTCTTACAGCCACTTTCTATTTTGTGAAGCTCAACAATCTTGTTCTGCACATCAGAACTATATTATTTAGTTTTATTCCTTGTGATGGATGGTTAAGGGAATTTGACCTTTGTGCTCCTCATATTTAACATCCTGTGAAACAGGAAGTCATGGCTGGACAATATCATACTCCTAGTCATTCTAGTGTGCTAAATAAATGCAAATATGAATGGGAATATACTTCAGAGATATTTTACTCATTATAATTTCTAAGGGTGGCAATAATTGTGCCCACCATGCATTGGAGAAAAACATTTATTTCATAACCTAAGTTTCTCCCCACTTTTAAGTGTTTTACTTCAATGAAATTTTAGCATTTTGTGAATTTTTTGAATGTAAGATCAAAAAGATAAACGAAGCAGATTTATTTTCATAGATGTCTTTGCTCATATTTACCAAGGGTGCCAATATTAGTGGAGGGCGCTGTATATATATATATATATATATATATATATATATATATATATATATATATATATATATATATATATAGTGCAATTAGTGGAAAAAAGCAGAGGGGGGATGCTTTTGAAAAATGTTTTCTCTCTCCATAGGCGGAGGTTGACCAAACTGTTAGTGTAATCTGTTAACAACGCACATTATATACCCGTCTTTTTAGCCAAGTACCAGGTAGTGTCACGTCATGAAATGTTTTTAATACGACTGTCTAACGTGATCACAATTTAATAAAAACATTTAGGCCTATTAATTGTAATGATTTCATTTCAAACAACGAATAAACTATAGATAAAGCGAGCCAACAACACAATATCAAGGGAGCTTTTTAAAACTCAGAATCAGTAAACCACGCGCGTCGCAAAATGATTTACTGATTCGAAGCGCTTCAATCAAGTCTCTATGAATCTGGGGGGGGGTCATGTTCCCCCCCATCCCTAGTGCCATCTGCACACCTGCTTTGCCCAGTTGTCCTTTCAAATTGACCATTAGGGGAGCGATTTAAACATCTTCAAGGCGTGAAGGTCGTTAAATAACCCAGCGTTGCAACCCAGCAGGTTTAAATCAACACCTGGAAAATTTAAACTACCCAACAGTGTTTCAAATGTAATAAAATGACCCAACAGACTCAGCCCAGCATTTTGGGTTAAAAAATAACCCAGCATTTTTAGAGTGTGTGCCCCACGCTCCCCTAAACTCGTCTTAACCAAACGGCCCTTAAGAACAGCTCAGTGCCCCCTTTCAAAAATATTGCTTATTATATTATATTTATTTTACTGTATAGCAGGAAGTGGAAAACATGACCGTATGAAGGATATCATGGATTCATTGAAGTATCAGGCCATTTTGGCAAGAATTGTGATGCCTTTGGTGCAAAGACTGAAGCTGATGATCAGTGGACTTTCCTGCAGGACAATCATCCCAAAGTAAACATCCAAATCTACTTATGCTTGGTTCAGGGATCAGTCACAAAATGTTCTTGAGTGGCCTGTTTCAGTCTCCAGATTTAATTCTCATTGAAAATATTTGGTTGAATTTGAGGTGATTTGGTTGAATTCAAAGTGAAAACCAAAGATTATCAGGGATTTGAAAGCTTTTTCAGGCTAGGTATGGGCCAAAATTGCAGTAGAGAAGTGACAGAAGCTTCTAAGCAGCATTTATTGATGGTTTTAAAGAATAAAAGATTCTGCATCAAATTTTACTTTTGGGGGTTGAATAATTTTGAACATTACAGGGTCAATATCCAAACGAACAGTGTGACGAAGGCAAAACAATAGCGTAATCCACAAAACAGGCAGAGTCCAAAAACCAGAGAGAGGAGTCCAAAAAGTAACAAATAAACAAGGAAATAAAACTAGACAAAACTATGGCAATGAACGAGGCAAAACTATGGCAGAAAACAAAGACAAAACTATGACCATGAAACAAAACCGTGACCAAAAAAAGAAGAAAAAAAAAAAAAACAAGGCAATGAAATAGAGAAACGCTTAGTAGAGTCCACTAGAGCAAAACAATACTTCACACTTCCTGTTTGGTGTAGGCCTCCTTTTATGGCCACCAAACAGGAAGTAACCAACGAGGCAGCAGAGGGAGCAGCAACAGTCAGTTCATGGGTAAGGGCTCCCTCTGCTGGCGTGGCGTTACTGTTTGTAACCTATTTAAAAAACTGAAACTTTCATATATTCTAGATTCATTACATGTAAAGTAAAACATGTCTAAAGTTTTTTTTTTTTTTTTTTTTTTTTTTTTTTTTAATTTTGATGATTAGAGCTTACAGCTCATGAAAGTCAAAAATCCAGTATCTCAAAATATTGGAATATTCCCTAAGATCAATCAAAAAACAGATTTGCAAAACAGAAAAGTTCAAGTTCTTTAAAGTATGTTCATTTATGTACTCAATACTTGGTCGGCAGCACATATTACAGCAAATTCCTTGCTCCGAACACAAATTACAGCATCAATAAAGTATGATATGTAAGCGATCAGCCTGTGGCACTGCTGAGACAATATTGAGCCTTCAGATCATCTGTATATTGTTGGATCGAATGTTTCTCATCTTTCTCTTGAAAATATCCCATAGATTCTCAATGGGGTTCAGGTCAGGTATGTTGGCTGGCCAATCAAGCACAGTAATATCATGGTCAGCAGACCACTTGGAAGTGGTTTTTGCACTGTGGGCGTGTGCTAAAGTCCTGCTGGAAAATGAAAATCAGCATCTCCATAAAGCTTGTCAGCAGATGGAAGCATAAAGTGCTCCAAAATCTCCCAGTAGACGGCTACATTGACTTTGGAGTTGATAAAACACAATGGACCAACACCAGCAGACGTCACGGCACCCCAAATCATCACTGACTTCAGAAACTTCACACTGGACTTCAAGCAGCTTGGATTCTGTGCCTCTCCAGTCTTCCTCCAGACTCTGGGACCATGATTTCAACATGAAATGCAAGATTTATTTTTTTATATTTATTTTTTTATTTTTTATTTTTTTACAATCTTAATTGATGTAATGATTTGTGGGACAATTGTTTTATGAACTGTATGAAATGTGGATTATATTTGTGGAAATGAAAGGCAATGAAAATTGTATACAAGCACTAACATACACTACCGTTCAAAAGTTTGGGGTCAGTAAGACTTGTAATAGTCCTTAAAGTAGTCTCTTATGCTCATCAAGGCTGCATTTATTTGATTAAAAATATAGAAAAAAAACAGTAATATTGCAAAATGTTTTTACAATATAAAATAATGTTTTTTATTTTAACATACTTTAAAATAGAATTTATTCCTGTGATGAAAAGCTGAATTTTTATCAGCTGTTACTCCAGTCTTAAGTGTCACATGATCCTTCAGAAATCATTCTAATATGTGGATTTATTATTAGAATGATCAATGTTGGATAATATCAACAGTTGTGCTGCCAAATATTTTTTGGAACCTGTAATTTTTTTTTTCAGGATTCTTTCATGAATAACAAGTTTAAAAAGTACAGTGTTTATTCAAAATATAAATATTTTATAACAATGTGAATTATTTATTATTAACTTTTAATAAACTTTTAATTATTAACTTAATACATCCTTGGTGAATAAAAGTATTAATTTCTTAAAAAAAAAAAAAAAAAAAAAAAAAAGGCACATTTTGTGCCTTCCCCACACTAATTGGCCACCTGTGCATCATCAGGCTCCTCAGGAATCCCGTGTCCCTACCGTGTGACAAACGCCCTCCCAGTTCAGCCATATTGTACAGACAGGAGCCTATGTGCAGTTTGCTTTTCCATCAGTCCATCCAGCACTCCAGTTCAAACCTTTTCATGGGAACAGAAAACTCCACAACCCATGCAATTATGCACAGCATCACCTGGGATATGATGTAGATTTTTGAGGTGTACTATTGTCATAAATTAATCTATTACTTTTCCTACATAATTTTTAACACAAAACAGTGGTAAAATATCTATTTTGGAGTCTTAGACTTTTCCAATGATATATAGTTTGTCATGATTAGATTAGGATTTAGTGTAATTTAGATTTATTTAAAACTCTAATGTACAGTTGAGCTGCCAGTCCATGGTACACTCAAAAAAATAATTTGTTGAATGAACATGGTTTAATCATAATACCCATTATGCATCTAAACAAATCAAGTAAACAAGGACTGCTTTGAATGAGTTATAGGAACACAATATACATTTGTAGATTTAACATGATTTTAATGTCAGTGTAACTTCTTTCCAAATAATTGAATCAAAATGTTTGTATTGTGTTAGTTTAATCAAATTTATTCTTACTCACTCACTGTCGGTAAAGCACTTCAATTCAACAACATTCTGCCTTGTTACATCAGCTAGTTCATGTCTTGTTGATGTATGGTTTTGGTAGTTTAGTGTTATGACCACAATGGTTACATTACCAAAAGCTCAGTAATCTACAGAAAACATGCATCAATTTAAATGTTTTATTTTTTCATTTGGCTTTAACATGCGCCAATTAAGTTTAAACTGCTTTCTTCACTTTAAGTCTCCTATCCATTTAAGTGCTTGTAACACAGTGTATAAGAAACGTTTAGCCAACAAAATCTTGGCTCTTGAGAAAACTGATCCCAAAGCAGTGCTTGTAGGATTTTAACACCCTTTTGGTCTTAAAACTTCTAAAAATTAAGCCATTTGAACACTATCCTTTTTTGGGAATTTGTAAGGTAAACCTTGGCCTGACACAAAAAAAAAATAAATAAATAACATTTAAAAAACAAACATGAATGAACATGAATTTATAACATAAAACAAACACTGATATCACATGAAATATTTTGATAATTCTATGAAAATGCTTCACATCTGAAAATAAACAATACTGTGCATCAGCGACTGCTCCACTCCCAGAAAATACATAAGTGTGTAACAACTGCTTCAGTCAGTTTCCCTTTGGTAAAACACTGTTGTAGTCTTAGTCCATTTAGGACAAACAAAAACAAACTACTACTGCATCTTCCCTAATTACTCCAAGCACACTTGCTCCAGCACCCTGTGTCATGAACAGAGCTTCTAGCCACAAACTTGCTAGCTTCCTGAGCTACACCAAGCTCACTTCCTCCATGGCTTGTTTATGAGGTGTGCAAAAAATAAGTTGCCCATATACATAAGAAACTCTAAGTACATGTTGCTTGACTTAAAATTCTTGTTTAAGGTTACTTGCTCCAGAAGCTTCTTTTAGAGAAATTGTGCCATGAATAAGAGTTCTCCATATCTACAGAACTTTAAAAGTGCATTCTGTTTGACTTTTCTGTCTTTTTCAAGCTCACTCAAAAAGCCTCTGTCTATTTCGATTTAGAAAGGTCTTCAAAAGCAAACTTATACACTCACTGGCCACTTTATTAGATACACCTGTAAAGTAAACTTCAATCCAATACAGGAGCTCTGCTGTCAATTCTACATTTACAAGGTTATAATTTCTCAGTTTTTAAGTTGAAACTGTCATAAAGGTGATAATTCTGCTATATGTTTATTACTGAGGTCAAAGTGGGTGCTGGAGTGTTATTGCAGTGCATTATATAAGATTTTTGTCATTTATTTGGCTACCATATTTAAAATGAATGAGGTGGCTAAAACATTAGAACATCTTAGAATGTAATGCACTGCAAAAAAACAAAAAAACAAAAGCATCCTGTTTATGTATTTATTTATATATTTAATTATTTATTTTTTGTAGCCTTTCAGATCTTCTGCCTTTCAGATCAATTTAGGTTTTGATCAATTGGTTTCCAGAACCAATTATTAAAAAATTAACTGGTTTAGTGCATCAACCAATTCCATCAGTGTACCATCAGTTTAAATGAACAATTTGTCCAGCTCAGTTATCTGACAAAGTTAAGTGTTCTCTCATGTCACATTTTTGTTGTAGCAAATAGGGAAAACAGGGCCCAGTTCAGAATATATGGGCTTTTGAACCTTTTTTTCATCAACTCACCAAATATGCCTTCACTAGTTTTTCAGGGTTTTCATTCAAGTAGGTGCACAGAGACTTGATGACACAGGCTCTTCTGGTATGTGTGAGTCATCTTCAGACACAGAGTCAAACTTCAGGTACAGCTTAATCCTTGTGTGACCTTTTGGACATTTTTATCCATTACAGTTTTGTTTTTTTTTAATCATTTTGCCTGTGTTATTGCCAGCTGCATAAATTTTGGTACAGGTGTGTATTTTTATTAAACAAACCCTCCCACCACAATGGTGACTTCAAATGAAATAAATATCAATATCTAAACCTCTGTTAATTCTCAATAAGAGCTTCTGTAGACGTCTGACAGAAATAAAGTCAGGCTGGCTAGTAATGAGTGAAGCTGGTGATGCTGTTTGTGGAGTTTTTTAATTGTACTTTGCTGGGATCCTGAAAGATTTATTGTGTTTGGCTTGCAGTTGATCTTACCAAATGCTCAATGTTCAGTTATTTGATCATTTAATTTGCCATTTTTTATTTATTATTATTGCACAAGTGTCTGTATTTTATGTCTGTGGCTAAACACAGCATACGTGGCTCAGTGGGAAATGCTATTTCCTCACAGCAAGAAAATCTCTGGTTTGAGTCCCAGCTGAGCCAGAAAGTCTGTCCCTCACAATCTAATGATGCATGAATTACATTAATTGTTTAAAGGTGTAACTGTGTGTTTTACTGCCTATTGATGGATCTGTATCTTTATTTGTTTTGTCTTTTTATGGCTCGGTTTTGGGTTTCTGGTTAAAGACTGGTCTCTGTATGGTTTACTGAAGGCTAAGATTGGGTAGCACCGTTAAAACTTGTTCTGGCCCAGTTCAGGGCTGGTTATAAATTACTGTTTGGCTGAGATTTGGGCCAGTTATGGCCCATGTGTGGCTCATGTCTGTAGTCCAGATCTGGGTCACACAAGGGCCGTATTTCTTTGCTGCATGTGGGCCAACTGTAACTGCTTGCTTGGCACAGAGCTGGGCCAGATGACAATTGCTATGTGAGAAGTTGAATTCCAGAGAGTTACTACAACTCATGCAGAGTGGCTTTGGTGAATGCAAGAGCACAGAAATTGAACAATCACAGCACATTCAAATGAACTCCTTTAATCCAGAGTAGTGAGATTCCAAGGCTAACAATTTTCTATACACATAAGCATAAATTGCGGAGGGATCGGGGTGGTCGCTCAGGACAGGGGGTTGCCCCTTCTAAAAATATTGTATATATAAAAACATTTTGAGTCCCCTCTCACTTGCATCACAGTGCATGTCCTGTACATAAATAATTCATTTGCCACGATAACTTAACATAAAAATGACTATGAAAGTGTGTGTTATATTAGTCTAAGTTTTTATATTCATAACAAAAGCATTACTTGGCTCTTTAGATACTGTCAGGCATTCACCACAGCCACCTCCATCTGCCACACCTCCGGTAGCACCGCCCACTCGTTCATCATCACCCATCATCATCATTCTAATCTGTTGCACCTGATCCTCATTGAGCCACGCCCTATATAAGAGACTCTCGCACACACCCTCATTGTCTGGTCTACTGTTCACATGCTAGCTTCCTTGGAGTCTATGCTGTTTCCACGTGGATTTCTACATTGTGCTCGGGCATTTGGCGTGGCTCAATACCTGGACTCTGTGTCATCTCACCTTTGCAACACCATTCAGTTAAGAACTCTTTATTCTGCTTTTCATTATGTTGCTCATCAAACAAGCTTGTCAATAAAACATTGGATTGGATTGCTACTCACCTCTCGTCTCCTCCATCTCTGTGTGTGTGTGTTTGTGACAGAAGACCAGACCGCAAAAACAAAGAAAGATGAGCACCGAAGCACCAGCTGCACCTAACCCTCTCACTGAGTTGGTGAATGCCTTAAAGGTGGCATTTCAACCGACACCGGCGCCGCCATGTGCCTCAGGATCTCCCATGGCCATGCACGCCACGTTTGCGGGTGAGGCGGCTGAGTGTAGCGGTTTTCTTCTTCAAATCAACTTGTTCATTCAGATGCAACCATAAATGTTTCCGTCGGAGAATGCTAAGGTCACCTTCCTTATTTTGTTGCTCACCGGTAAGGCCCTACAATGGGCAAAAGCTATTTGGAACTCTGAAAATCCCATCATTCATTCCTATGAACAGTTCACAAACCATTTCTCTGAGGTTTTCAGCACGACCACCGGTACACTCACCACTTCCAACCAGCTCTTCAGTCTTCAGCAAGGTACTTCTTCAGTGAATGAATACACTCTCCACTTCCGTACACTGGCAGCAGCTGGAACTAGACAGCGCTGCTGGGAGCCTACAGACAGGGACTCAACCCGGACATTCGTGCCGCGATGGCTTTGTACGACGACAGTATTGGACTGGAGTCCTTCCTGCAAAGAACCACTCGAGTTTCCCAGCGACTAGCCGCCTACCAGCCCTCAGTAACCACTCCTCAGCTCGCCTCGGTGGCTGCTAGCTCCCCAGTACCAGAACCCATGCAAATTGACTCACGAATGGATTATGTCTTTACTGTGGACGACCTGGTCATCTTCTACGTACCTGTCCCATCAGACCCCCACACCCTGTGGTGAGTACCCTTTCCACAGAGGTCAAAACCACCTCTCTTACTCTATTACCTGTGACATTGCATACTTCTAATTTGTCTATGTGTTTCCGGTCTGGTAGACTCTGGATCATCCGGCAACTTTATCTCCCAGAACTGTTTAAATCTGCTTCAACTCTCCCGTTGTCGACATACACAAGTGCTGGCAGTAAAAACTATTCAGGGAAAACCACTGGGGCGTGGGAGGATACGTCATTCATCACCTTTCATCACTCTTCAAATTGAACCATTTCACTCGGAAGAGATGCGGTTTCTGGTACTGGAGGATTCCACCGTCAGTATCATCCTGGGACATCCGTGGCTCCAGAAACATTGTCCTGAACTCAGCTGGGGTCCTTGTGATATCATCCGCTAGAGTGAACATTGTCTAACCAACTGCCTTGTCAGCGTACCTCACTCACCTTCCGTTCCAGTTTACCTTTCTTCAACACGAGTGGAAAGTCCTGAGCCATCCTTCACCCCAGAGATCATCACTGCCGAGGGCGTGCAGATGGATCAGGGGAAGGTTTCTGCTATTCAGGAATGGCCACAACCCCTCACAGTTAAAGAACTTCAATGTTTCCTGGGATTTTCCAATTTCTACAGTCGCTTCATCCAGAACTACAGTTCCATCACGGCTCCGTTAACCTCCCTCCTGAGGGGTAAACCAAAAGCTCTCATCTGAAACCCCGCTGCTCATGAAGCATTCCAACGGCTCAAGGAGATTTTTAGCACCGCACCCTTACTACACCACCCAGATCCCGAACTTCCCTTTACGGTTGAGGTCGACGCTTCCACCACTAGAGTGGATGCGGTGCTGTCCCAAGTGGTCGGCGAGCCTCCTCTCCTCCATCCCTATGCTTTCTATTCTCGAAAGCTGTCTCCGGCGGAGCAGAATTATGATGTTGGCAACAGAGAACTACTGGCCATCAAACTAGCCCAGGAGGAGTTGTGCCACTGGTTGAAGGGATCAAATCATCCATTCAGCATTATCACTGATCACAAAAATCTCCAATACCTTCGAGAAGCGAGACGGCTCAACCCAGACAAGCACGATGGGCATTATTCTTCACACATTTCAACTTTAAGATCACCTATCGACCCGGTTCCAAGAACATCTGCTGACGCTCTCTCATGACAGTTCTCCTCAGACCACCCTGCTGAACCTGAACCAACCTAATCATCAGCCCCATCCTCGGAGCAGGACAATACCATCAGGCACGCCACCCTCCAGGAGCCCGCTCCGTCGGACTGCCCAGAAGGGAAGATCTTTGCTCCTCGATCTCAACGACTAACCCTTCTGGGCACAGCTCATCAGTCTCTGGGCTCAGGACACCCAAGTAGCCAATGGACCCTCTCGCTCCTTCAGACCCGATACTGGTGGCCCAGTATGCACCGTGATATCATCAGGTACGTCCAGAGCTGCTCTGTCTGTGCTATGTCTACCTCTCCCTGTCAACTTTCTACAGGAAAACTGGTACCACTACCCATTCCACAGAGGCCCTGGTCCCATATTGGAGTGGACTTTGTGACCGATCTCCCGAGCTCCGAAGGTAACACCTGTATCCTAGTTATGGTTGATCGCTTCTCTAAGATGTGCAAATTTTTCCCTTTAAAGGGGTTGCCCATGGGATTGCAGACTGCTGAACATCTGTTCCAGCAGGTGTTTCGTCACTTCGGCTTGCCCGAGGAGATCGTGTCGGACCGGGGACCTCAATTCATCTCTCATGTATGGAAAGCTTTCTTTAAGCTTGTTGTCTGTTAATCTCTCCTTCAGTTACCATCCACAGACCAATGGCCAGACAGAAAGATCCAAGAGCTGAGATGTTACCTCCGGGCATACTGTCACAAGGACCAGCACAGCTGAAGCAGGTTCCTCCCGTGGGCAGAGTACGCACAGAACTCTGTTTGCCAAGATCTCACCGGCTTAACACCCTTCCAGTGCGTACTCGGTTACCAGCCTCCGCTGTTCCCCTGGATGGAGGAACCTTCCCATGTTCCAGCTGTTGACCACTGGTTTCGGGAGAGTGTGGGACTCAACTCATCGCCATCTCCAGCGGGCAGTTCGACAACACGAGGTTTGCTGACGTCAGAAGAAGACCTGCTCGTGCTTGCCAACCTGGGGATCAGGTCTGGCTATCCACCCATGACCCTCGACTACGTCAGCCCTGCCGCAAGCTGAGTCCCCGCTATATTGGTCCGTTCAAGATCCTGAGGTAGACCAACGATGTCACCTTCCAGCTTCAGCTCCCTCCAAGGTACCGCATACACCCCACATTCCATGTGTCACTCCTTAAACCCTTCTATCCCTCTGCCACAGAAACCCCGGGAGCTGAAGTGGAACCTCCTCCTCCAGAAGTCCTAGATCAGGCTTCTGTCTACACGGTTCACGAGATCTTGGACTCACGGCGTCGAGGGGGCCACCTAGAATACCTCGTGGACTGGGAGGGGTATGGACCCGAGGAACGGTCCTGGGTACCCAGAGATGACATCCTAGATCCCACCTTACTTCTGGACTTCCATCGGAGTCACCCGGATCGTCCTGCCCCTCGCGGTCATGGTCGCTCTCGGCGTCGTCTAAGGGCATCGGGAGCCGACCCCTGGAGGAGGGGGTAGTGTCAGGCATTCACCACAGCCACCTCCATCTGCCACATCTCCGGTAGCACCGCCCACTCATTCATCATCACCCGAATTCTAATCTGCTGCACCTGATCCTCATTGAGCCACGCCCACACACTCTCATTGTCTGTCATGTTGTTCGTCAAACAAGCTTCATCTCTCAAAACTCATCTCTCGTCTCCTCCATCTCTGTGTGTGTGTGTGTGTTTGTTTGTTTGTTTGTTTGTTTGTTTGTTTGTTTGTGACAGATACATTTTCTAGATTTTTGTCCCTGGCATCTGAAGCTCTCCCCATAGTTTAAACACAGGAAAGGACACACCCAGGAAGAAAAAGGCGTGAAAGGTGTCGAACTTTTCATTACCTGATGGGACACACTTTGTCTCAGTTTGGTAAAAATGCGTGTTTTTTTTTCTCATACTTTGTATTTTAAATTAACATCTAAGTCTCTGTTCAGTAGTCCTTATAACAAATGACTCAACTTAATTTGTGGTGCTTCTAATTAAGTAATAAAAAGCTGTTGCAAATGTTGCACAGGAAGTAACTCTGGCAATTTATAGACACAAAGAAGTCACATGATCTAAACCACCAGTTTAGCTGCTGGAGCACCATCTTCTCTGGCACACAATTGGACTAACATCTGTCATGTGGTTTAGATCATGTGACTTCTTTGTGTCTATAAATTGCCAGAGTTACTTCCTGTGCACCAAACAACTGATGAAGGTGTTTGGATGAACACTGAAACGTCTTGTGTCTTTAAGTATGTTTGTAAGTCCACTGGTTTTTTGTAAATTAAACTTTATTTAGAATTTTCTCATGTTAGTTCTCAGATATTTGCGACCAAACTTTCTTCAAAACGATTCTAGTTGGAGATCACATAAGGCACAGAAACAGACTCCTCCTGAAACAAAACTCAAATTTTCTCATTGCTTTTTGATTTAGATGATGAAAGTCACTGTTTACCTTTATAAATATTTTACATAGATCCAATGAGTGACACAGATTGGAGGAAAAAAAGACCTCTTAAAAGCATGAGAACTGCATGTGGCACTGCATCAGCAACAATTGCAAACTGTTTTGGACTAACAGGAATTTCATGCTTATCTAAGAACTCCATTTTGAAAGACTGAGATGCAAAAATACCATAAAAAATGTAAAAAAAGAAAAGAGATTTGTGTTTGCACAGTACATTCTTTTTATTCCAGATTAGATATGAGGTGTAAAATTGTGTTTAAAAATTAGGCTCCAAGCTAATAACATTTGGGTATGCAAAAAGGGACAAATATGATATGGATTTTCATCATGCTTTAATTACACATTAATAAAAAACTTAAACCGCCTAGTTTGGAGAAAAATAAAAATAATAATAACATTAGGGATCAGATTCCATATAGATGACAGCTTATTGATACAGTTCTTTATCCAATTTATTATTATTTATTATTATTATTGTAAAGGCATAATGTGTGTCAGGATTGTGTGAAGGTAATACAGCAGGTGTGACATTTTTGGGTGACGTGACTAGGGAGTTAAATAGATTTGAATATTTGAAAAATTCATTAAAAATACACAAAATCATATTTCCAAAATCCAAGTTGTGTATGATGTGTGTCAGGATTGTGTGAAGAAATTACAACTGGTGTGACATCATCGGGTCACATGACCAGGAAGTTAAATAGATTTGAATATTTGAAAAATTCATTAAATACACACAAAATCATATTTCCAAAATCTAAGTCATGTATGATGTGTGTCAGGATTGTGTGAAGAAATTACAACTAGTATGACATCATCAGATCACATGACCAGGAAGTTAAATGGATTTGAATATTTGAAAAATTCATTAAATACACACAAAATAATATTTCCAAAATCTAAGTCATGTATGATGTGTTAGATGTGTTACAGAATACATAACATAGATGTCATTAAGATGCCATAACAACACCTGTTAAAGTCAACTACCAGTTAAAAGAAAATATTGAAATACAATCTAATAATAAAGCAAAAATTCATTGTTAATATCCCATTCTCAGCTTAAAATCATGTATTAATGTTTTTCCACTTAATTCACGTCTCTACATATTATTTGCTTGATGCTTTGCATGTTTTTGAATCTTGGAATGCATATCTTTTTTATCATTTTCAAGCACTTTTGAGACAGTCCCTTAATTTGCTCTGTGAATGTCTGACGAATGTCCAACATAAAACCAACTTTACCCCACTACTACAGTCCATATGCGCTTTCACATCTCCCTTTCACATAATAGATAAAATTATCTATTAACGGCGCAATATACCAGTTACAGTCGTCTGCAAAACAGCACTAAAAGCATACTAAAACACTTACAGAAATTAAAGACTTTGACTTAACACAAAGATTTTCTTACCTGACTGGTACTTCTAGCTTTGACGCTATGATACATCTCCTTCGCGCCGTCTTCATCAAATGCATTGGAAACGTCATATCCGTTTTTTTTGAACGGCGAAATTAAACCGTTTACGTTAGTTTAACGATTGATAATTAAGTAAAATGGAAACTTAAACAGTGTAAATTAATAGAGAACAATACAATAGTGTTTTGGCGGAAAAAGAAATATACTTGTGTTGTTTTAACAATAAATACCTGGGTAAAAGGAACAGTGGCACAAAACAATTTTTTTGAGTGTGGTCACAGCTTCCGCAGGATGTGGGTGAAAATGGGTGAAAAATGTAACAGGTCGGTAAACCACATTTTTTTTTCCATCTGTAATGCAGAGTTAATGTTGTTTTTTTTTTTTACACAAAATCCTCTGGCTATTTCATGTCCGGCTACATATACATGCTACCACTCTGTCACTCCTGCATGTCTCATCGGACTCTTGCTCTAAGCATCTCACACACACACAGAGACGATGGCAGAATTTTCAGTCATTTTGCAGATGGCTGTGGCTCTCACATACACTTCATCTTTCTGTAAGTGGATCTTTTTTCTTTCCATTAGTGGATTCATAATGAAGCTATTTGTACAGTCATGGATGAAATTTTTGTTTTTACCACTTTAGTGGAATAAGTGCTTTGTTTTTCAGAGACATTGTTCTGTAAAATGTGATATAAAGATGTTTTTGTAGTGAGTAAATATTTATTTATTTTTTTAACTAAACACATTGTTTACATTGTTTACAGCATGTTACTTAAAGTATACAAGAGGAATGATATCAGTGAGACTAACCATTCATACCAGTATACTGAGGTAAGCTTGTGATTTGGTAAATGAACACAGATTCATTGCTCTGAAATTAAAGCTAATGATTATTTTGTCTCCTCCAGTCTGTTCCTTAGGGTCAACATGCAAACAATCAGCAGAAACTATTAAGAGCTTTATTTTACAAGTTCTGAGGAGTATCTGTTTCTTAATGTTATTTTGTTTGCTTGCTCATAATAAAAATGTATAAAAGTTTATAAAAAATCATTTTATAAACCTTGCATTTTGCATTTATTTTCTCTTCACTTACACTTGACCCTCTGTCACTTGCACTGTAAAAACACAAAAAGTTACTGTAACTCAAACCGTTTGAGGAAACCGAAGTTCAAAACCAATAAATATGAGTACTATAAACTCATGTACATTAAGTTAAACTAACTTTTTTTTTTGTGTTAGCTTAATCAACTATTAGAGTAAACTCAACTTAAAAATGTAAAGTTTATTCCACTCAGTTTCAATTCAGGTAACAAATCTAACTTTAAGTCTTATAAACTATATAGCAACTTAAATGGTTTGAGGAAACCAGTTGCCTTAAATGGTTCAAGTTCATCAAACTCACGAAAATAAAGTTACAGAAGACTAACAAATTACACTGGTCCAAAGAAATAATGACAGAACAGGACAGTTTCTTAAGCATTTATTAAAATACAACAAATGTTTTAAGCATAAATCAAAATCAGTGGGCTGTATTGTCAAAAATTATCAAATCTTATCAGACGTAAGACTGCACAAACAAGAAATGTTTAATAAAATCCATATTAAATGTTTCATATAATTAATAATAATAATAATACTAAATAACTGCTAAATAATATGAACCACATTGGATACATTTTATGTAAATAAAAAAGGTTTTCCTCAAGATTAACAGCACTTTCTATACAAACTTTAAGTAGTTTGTATACCGTAACTAAGGGAATACATCAGTGCAAAAAACAGCACCAGCACACTGACCCAAGACTTGGCAGACATCATCTTCAAATACAATAAAAACATCCAGTGGGTTTAAAGACAGTGTTCCCTCTTCTTCCTCAACTGCAATGATGGTGACAGCTGCCTTCTGCACCTGATCAGGCTCCCTTTTTCTAAATGCAGTAAAACGTTTTATGTCATCATCATATTTAAACAAAGCAGATATATTAACATTTTCATAAATGACAATAAAGGTGTGAAGGATTGGGGAAGTGTTTATTCACTAAGGTAAGTAAAACCCTGTAGTACTTTAATTTTCACATCATAACTTCCAGAGTTGTTTATCAGCAGGATGAATATCATCTGAATGATTTAGAGCCTCAACTGAATTTAAAAATGTACATTACTATTGAATTTGACAATCTAAGGTTCTTTATTGCAGAACAGAGAGAAATATGATGCTTAAAGTGACAGTTCACACAAAAATGAAAATTCTCTCATTAATTACTCAGCCTATATAATGCCATTCCAAACCTATAACACCTTTGTTAATCTTCAGAACACAAATTAAGATATTTTTGATTAAATCTGAGAGCTTTCTGACCCTCCAAACACAGCAATGCAAATGAACTGTTCCCAGACCCAAAAATAATGGCTTTATTCAACAATTCTTCTCCTTTGCATCACCCTAGGGTGCCATTATGGAGTATAATAATGTATGCGTGTGCATTCCTCTGCACGTAAACAAGACACAGTGCATGTGTGTTCACCAACAACATCACCACACACATGCATTGATAACGTGCAGAGATACTCTCGATAATAGTGGAAGACATGATTTGGAGAAGAAGAATTGTTGAATAAAGTCATTATTTTAGGTTTTTTTTTTTAGCACACAAGAAGTATTCTCATAGCTTTATAACATACAGTTGAACCACTGATGTCACGTGGACCATTTTAACGATGTCTTATACTTTTCTGGGCCTTGAATGTTTCAGTTGTGTTGTTGTCTATTCAGGCTCAGAAATCTCTGATTTCATCAAAAATATCTTAATTTATGTTTCAAAGACGAATGAAGGTCTTACGGGTTCGGGACGATATGAGGGTGAGTAATTAATGACAGAATTTTCATGAAAATTATCATCATTTACTCTCTATCATTTCATACCAAACACATATAATTGTTCATCTTTGGGATAAAAATGAATATTTCCAATACTCTCACCATTTTGTCAATCTAATGAAAGTCTAGGCAATCAATATTTAGCTTCAAGAAGTACATAAAGACAGTTTATCCATATGAATAAAGTGTTTTTATTCAAGTCTTCTTAAGAGGACAGAAAATTTACTGAGAAGCTTGAGCTGAGGGTTTTTTATTGTGTCAAAGCCTAAACTAAAAACAATATATAAATATATACATTTGCCTGAAGTATATGAATAAAATTAATTCAAAATCGGTTTGGAACAACATGAAGGTGACTAAACCATGACAGAATTGTATTTTTAGTGGACTATCCATTTAAGAAAACTCAAATGTTCAACTATTCAGTCATTTATGCTGATTTTATCATTTATGATGATAAAAGTTTAAAATATTGCCAAGTAAATTTATAGTGTCTTGAGAAAAAAAAAAAAAAAAAAAAAAACTTCGGAGTTTTCTTTTCAGTAATAGATCTGCCAGGATCATAGCTTGAATGACTGATGCCGTTATCATCGCTGAAGACAAAAATTTGGGAATTTTAACTCCCAATTAAACAACATTTATGGACAGCTTACTCATTCTCTAACTGCTAGTTTATTTTTCTTTAACACTAGCTTTCTTTTTTATATTCTATCTACTTGTTTTCTATTAAAAAACAACAACAACAATAAAACACCAACCTTCTTTTTTTCTATTCTTTTTAAAAGAAAAAGTGCTCACATTACTTGTTCTTCTCAAATGATTTAAAACAATTTTTTTTTTTTTTTTTTTGTCATCCCACCACTGTGGTTACCTTTAAACAGACTTTTTAATTAGAAATCTACTTGCTTCATGTAAACAGTCTGTCAAAATCTTAACTGCTAATACAGGATTTTGAGTACTGTATTATTAAAGTGTTTGAGTTAAGAAATACTAAAATGTATTTACTAAATGTAAACGTAATGGAAATAATCAAAGAAAATGTCAAGTGATTGTAAAATTACAACATTGGTTCCTGCTTCAAAACGTGCATTTATGCACAGCAAAATCCCCAGTATTAAATCAACACTGCTCAAAGTATATTTGATCCCCCTCCAAATAGTCTTAAAGTAACACTGATACAGAGTTAAAGATAATGAGATTATTAAGCAATCAATTATGTGCTAATTGTGCAGTAAAACTACAAGATAATTTGAAAACCTTGCAATAAACAGTTATCACAAATGACTTTAAAACTGAACTTGTATGTTTGCTTGTTGTGTTAAACAGACACACAGAGACATCAAGAATCAGCATATGAATCTCAAAAATGCACACTGCAATGCATGCTGGGTAACACCATACTACAAAACTTCCATCATGCTCTGCAGTACAAATATTTATTGTCACCACTGTTGTGGATCATAGAATAATTGTTCATGTCTAAAAAGCTTGAGCTGAAGCTCTTCATTATTTTTGTATTATGGGACCATATGTTTAATTTTTTTTTTTTTTTTTTTCTTGTTTGAAACTGTTGTGCAGCGATGTGGCTGAATCTCAATCAGTAACACGAAAAAAAGCTTGTGATAATATTTCAAAGGCATTATAAGCAGACAGTGTAATCAATTACACAAAACATTTTAATTAACAATATGCAGGCACTTGCATAAAACACTATTATAATTGTTTAGAAGCTGATTACTTACAAGTTCTGAAAGGATCAAGAGTCCAACTACAGCAAACACCAACCTCCATGATGGTGGTATCATTTTTTGACCAGTAAAACATCAACATCTTCTGTTAATTCTCAATAAGATCTTCTGCAGAATATGGTCAGACTGGTTAGTAATGAGTGAAGCTGGTGATGCTGTTTGTGGAGTTATTTAATCATACTCTGCTGAGATCTTGAGAGGTTTAATTTTTATCTTTTATTTAGTTGATTTCATCTAAGGCTGTGGTTAAAGTCAGCCTGGTAACAGCAGGTGTTCGTCGCTAATGCTCAGTCAGCACTTAATTATTAGGCTCGTTTGAGATAAGCTAATTCTGCGCAGAATCGATCACCGGTGATCACCACAAGATGCATGCCGTTTAGAAATAGGCTCGTTTGAGATGTGCCTCGCCTCGCCTGAAATGTAGGCGAGAGTAGGCAGCTGCAGTGAGGGGAGGAGTGAAAAAAGTGCAGTCAAGACGGACAGTTCTGACCTCTAGAAGTAGAACAGATACCCACGAGATCAAAGGTGGATATCGCGTTATCACACTTACGTGCCTGCATATTTATTAGCAAAACATGCTATGCTGATATATTGCTAACCCGTTCCTCTCTTTAAAAAGTCAGCCCATTCTGTAAGTTAGTGGAGAACAGCAGCCCATGGCTAATTTGGCTAATTTAGTAACATTAGTTAAAGGAGAAGTTCACTTCCAGAACAAACACTGACAGATAATGTACTCACCTCTCGTCATCCAAGATGTCCATGTCTTTCTTTCTTCAGTAAAGAAATTCTGTTTTTCGAGGGAAACAATACAGCATTTTTCTCCATATAATGGACTCATATGGTGCCCCGATTTTGAACGATCCCAAATGAGGTTGTAAAAGATCCCAGCCAAGGAAGATCCCAGGAAGAAGGGTCTTATCTAGCGAAACAATCAGTTATTTTCATAAAAAATAATACAATTTATATACTTTTTAATGTCAAACGCTCGTCTTGTCTCACTCTGCCTGAACTGTTTTTTCCAGTTCATGACAGTTAGGGTATGTCGAAAAGCTCCCATCTCATGTTCTCCCTCAACTTCAAAATCATCCTATATCACTGTTTTACCTTTTTTGTTAAAAGTGTTTAATCTTCTTTGCATGTTCACTTCACTGTAAAATGTAATTGGTTGACTTAGAAAAAGTGTGGAAACCAATTCCCTTTAAAAAAAAACTAAGTAAAGTGAATTAGGAATAGTATGTTGTACCGACAAATGCTTACTTAGTATAGTTTACTTACACAAGAGTTGTAGTAACTAACAAAGAACTGTTGGGGGTAGTTGATTCTTTATTTTAGGTTTACTCTTGACTCAGTATAGCTACTCACCGACTCCCAGAGTGCATTGCGACATGAATAAATTATGTAATTGCTTTGCTTTACTGTTGTTGTTTGTATTTGCCAATTTCATTTGCTGTCTTGTGTCAGTAGTAGCATAACAAAAAAACAAAAAAACAAAAAAGCTAATAAAAAAAAATAATAAAATTGTTGTTACCATTGTTGTGATTCACGTGTTGAATGTTGGAAGTCTGTGTGTGACTCACACACATTACCTTAAATGCTAGAAGATTGTATCAACCCAGTTAAAAGCTTTCTATGGTGTTTATGAAAAAAGAAAAAAAAGCAGTGAAACTGTAAAGGGTCAATAACAAACATGAAAAATAGAATGAAGATAAAATGAAGCTAATTACAAAACAGATCACCTTCTATAAAAAAGCAACCTATGTTTCTTTAGAATCAAATAACTCTTATTTGATGTTGCATTGCTGTATCAATAAAAAGAAACTATAGTAATATAAACAAAGTTCCAACCGAAAGTAACACTATTCACTATAATGGTGAGGGTTACAAAAAAAAAAAAGGAAAAAAAAAAGCACAAAAATGTTCTCTTAAATGTTTCAGTTGTATTGAAAATTCTACATTCAGTATGACTGGGAAATGAGTGAATGCAAGTAGTGAAGAAAGATGTGAGTGAAAAGTCTACTAAAAATTGCCCGTCTCAAAAACTTTTCTTCTTCTTCTGTTGTCATGTTGCAAATTAGCAAAATATTAGTGCACTGCTGCCTCTCACTGGCTTATTAATGTCATTGGTTTCTTTGTGGTGACTTGAATATTTTAAGTAAACATCTCTCAAAGCAGTAAGTAAGTAGTTTTATTTGCCTTGAAAGTATCTGTAACTTTATAAAACCTAGTAATTATAGCAACTAAGTAAACATAACTAATTATATCTAAGTAAGGTAAACTATTGGGTTGCAAACTAGTGTTTGCAAAGACTGTGTCAGTACTTCTGCAGTGATGTAGGATGATTTTGAAATGATTTTTGAAGTTGAGGGAGAAAATATGATTGGAGTTTTTTAACATACCCTAACTGTCTTGAGCCAGAATACACAGAGTTCAGGGAGAGAAAGACAAGACCAGCGTTTGAGATTAAAAAGTATATAAATTGTATTTTTTTAATGAAAATAATTGATCTTTTCACTAGATAAGACCCTTCTTCCTTGGCTAGGATTGTTAACATAGCATTTTGGATCGTCTGAAGCTGTATTTAAACTGCATTTTGGAAGTTCAAACTCGGGGGCACCATATCAGTCCGTTATATGGAGAAAAATGTTGAAATGTTTTCCTCAAAAAAACATAATTTCATTACGGCTGAAGAAAAAAGACATGAGCATCTTCGATGATAAGGGGTGAGTACATTATCTGTAAATTTTTGTTCTGGAAGTGGACTTCTCCTTTAAGTTCATGAAAGCTCACCTGTTGCTAGCACCGCTACGACGGCAATCACAAGAAAAGACTCCAAGACACCTCTTATGCAAACGACATGACCACAATACCACACACCTGAAAATAAAATACAAACGATGTACTTAAGTGGTGTTTCAGTTTTAACTTAGCGAGCTAACACGTCTGTCACTGAATTTATATGGAGCATCCCTAAAGTTACATACGACATTTGTGTAATCGTTTCTAATTTAGCATTTGAAGAGAATTACTTACTAGCAATAGAAAGTCAGCGTATAAAAGATATTATGCTGCTCTGTGTTAATTAATTCATTTCGGCTAGTCTTAAAGGGGCAGGAAACTTTAAAACAGGGCTGTCACTCTCCATTATTTTAATAATCAAGTAATCGACATTCTACTATCTACTAAATAATAATAATTATTGATTAATCAGATTTTATAAAAATAGCCTATGTCATAAAAATAGCCTGTGACGTGAAAAATAACATCACTCTACTAGGATTCTTTTTTTATTAAATAAAATATTTTCTATTTTTCAAAGCACTTTAAATAATTAGATACAAATGTAACAATAATGACTCCATTAAAAAGTATCAAAATAAGGCATCTTGTAATATTACTGAAGTAACAACACAAAAAGAATGTAACATAAAAATATGGGTGCCCATCATACTGCAATGAAGACAAACAATAGTTACAAAAAAATGATGTATTTAAATCACGCATGTAAGTCAACAAATTAATAAATAAATAAATAATCACTTGAAGTGATTATTTTAGTAATGATTATGTGGTTGATCATCTTAACCTCCAGAGGGCGCCAACGGACTGGCGACAGTCTCAGTTGAGTGGCCGCTTTTGAAACCAGTGGTTGTTGTGCAGGAGGTTGTTTTGTGTAAGAAACCCAGCTAGAAAAGTTTCCTGTTGTGGGAATGTTTTCTGCGGAAGTTTTATTTTAGTTTCCAGAATGTTCTGCTAAAAGGTAGAAATAACATTCTACAAAAACATTCTAAAAATATTTATTGATAATATTGTTAGAACATTATCCTTTAACATTCTAAAGCTTCTTATTACACTAGATGTGGACTTACATTGCTCAGATGACAAATTTTGGTTAAAAGTTAAAACCCAACCTTTACATTACAGTGCACATTCCAGATTAAATCTTTATTAGAATGTAAGAGGATAATGTCCTAACAATGTTATAAATAAACATTTGTAGAATGTTTTTAGAGAATGTGATCTCTTGATGTCTCTGTGTGTCTGTTTAATACATTGAACAATAAATAAATTTGAACAGGAAATCCTATGTTTTCAGGTCCACCACACTGTCACTTTGCGCCATCTCTCATTTGACTCTTGCTCACAGGATCTAACGGACAGACAAAGATGTTGGCCAAGCTTTCAATTACTGCGATTGTGGGGATGGCCGTGGCTTTCACAGGCATCTCATCTTTGTGTAAGTGCATCTTTAATCTCTTTCCTTCAGTGGATTCAAATTAATTTGCACAGTTATGGATACAATTTTTACATCTTTAGTGGAATAAGTGTGAGAACTGTACATGTGTTGTCGCTAGGATGGTACCCTAAGGTACAAAAGTGAAAAGGTACAAAATGTTCTGGCAGAAAATGACCAGGTAATTTTCTGTTAAAATTACAGACGTTTCCTTCAATTAAAAAACGGAAAATTCTGTTAATTTACAGTACATCATCAGTACCATTTACCTACTCTTTTGTTAATGATAATACAGCAATTTCTGTAAAACTTTTTAATATATTTATATATTTTTTACTATTTATATATATATATATATATATATATATATATATATATATATATATATATATAAATTAAGCAAATAAATCCAGCACAATATACAAATTGAACATGGTTTATTTTACTTTATGTAAACATTCTTTAAAAAGTGCATTCAATGGCTTTTTAACAGCCTTAAATTGGTTAGGACAAATTTCATTAAACAATTACACAGTCAAATCAATTCATTTAGCAATGTGTCAAACACTGAAAAATGCCTGTATTGTAAAAGACAGTTTAGCTTTAAACTTTAAAACATGAGCACTCATACAATACTGGTGTTGCACTAATTAGTGGTCACAAAATTTAAACTTCAAACTGTAAATAGTCACATTTTTTCCTATAAGAGAACAACATTGTTTAGAGGGATAGTTCAAACAAATATGTAAATTCTGTCATCAATTACTCACCCTCATACAATTCCAAACACATAAGACTTTCATTCATCTTTAGAACACAAATGAAGGGTATTTCTTTGAAATCTAGGTGCTTTCTGTTCCTCTATTGATAGTCTACGCAACTACCATTCATTATAAGGGATGTATTATTTCCCCATAATCTGCAATGTTTAATACAAGTGCCATTTTGAGATTTAAAAAAAAAAAAAAAAAAAAAAATATTACATGGATTTTCAAAAGTGTTCATGGAAGAGTCTTGGAGGACTGCGCAGCCACTTGGTTGCCTTCATCTCAAACCTTGTTCAGGATTTCTTCACAGGAAAATTCTAAAAGAAATGGATATGACAAAAAATGAAATGAATGAAACTGAACTACAGAATAACATGCAGGTTAGAGATGGAAACCAGTCATACAGTATTTTAAGTTTATTAAATTGCTTAACTTACATTTCCAATAGTCTCCATTTGCATCTGTCATATAAGCTTCTCAGATCAACTATGTCTTAAAATATTCTTCATTATTTTCAACTAAATAAACAGCAACACAACCAATTGCTTTATACTCATTTCACAACATAGGTGTTGCTTACTTCTGTATGAATTCCAGCATAAGTGCCGCCTGTTCTGGGAATTTGTAGCTCACAACCACAACAGTAGAGGTGATGTGGTCACTAACTTCTTGAACGACAGCAATCTTGAACTGCCCATCACCTTAAATAAAAAGACATTAAAATTTGGCATATACATAATGACAAGCAGCTTTGAACACACCTTTGAAGGTACATGTGTTCAGCAGCCAACTTCACATTGTTGTAAACATCAACAGAATAAATGACTCATTGACTCTATTTTCTGTTCAATACAGAACACTAATGTTAAAGACAAACTGTTAATAGAACAGAATACAAACCCACTTGGTTGCCTTCATCTCAACCCTTGTTCAGGATTTCTTCACAGGAAAACTAAAAGAAATGGAAATGACAAAAATGAACAAAAACAAAAAGAAATGAATGAAACTGAGCTACAGAGTAACATGCAGGTTGGAGATGGAAAAGCAATCATGCAGTATTTTAAGTTCATTAAATGAACTGCTAACTCTAATACTTTCCAATTAAAACATTTGCTTATAAATTGCTTAACTTACAACTGTGACTTACTGACACCTACTGGCGGTTGTAATTCCACATTTAAATTACCTTTTCCTTTTTGTTAAATAATTTTAAATATCAGCATTCAACGTTTTAGGATTAAAGTATTAAAACAGTTTTCATGCATTTGTAACTGCAGGTTAAATGCATTCAGGTCCTGCATTAAACAGTGGGTAAATACATCTAAATGCCAATTCATATGCAGCGTTTGTGTTTCCTCTATACTGAAAAGATGAATTTTGTTGATAATGATTTTATTTGTGTGATAACAGCCTAAAATGTCTTATTATTCTAAGTGACTTTATTGATTAAATATAAGAATTTGACGCAAAAGATAATAAAAGATAATGCACACTTTTAGAAAAAAGAATGGCTTTATAAAGGTAAAAAAAAATGCCCACAAAAGGTAAAAATTACTTTAAACCTGTTTGAAAATAGTCTGGTTAGTACGGAGCCCCTTGGGACATGGTGGTGGGGAAAAATCGGGGTGGGTGGAAAAAATTCAGGGTGAGAGGAATTTTGCGTTCCCTCGCAAAACCTTTGTGTTCTCTCGCAAAACTTTTTCATTCTCTCGCAAAACCGGTTAAGTTCGGACAAACACTTCCTGTTTACACAGCTCAGTATGTTCACAACGGAGCGGTTCATAAGAGTTTTATATTGAACTTGGACTCAAGTAGGCCTGTTATAGAAATACAATCATTTAATTGCTTATAGTTTAAGGCACGATTTTGGAACATTCTAAAACGCTTCATGTGGATTAATGTACTAAAACAGTAACAGCGAAGGCCCAATTCGGTATTAATAAATGCTATTAATACTAATAACAACTTTAATATTAATACCCTTGGCATTACTCTCACTAAAGCAGATAGGATTTGTGGTTGAGACAGGTGCTCAATAGAGCTGTACGGCCATGACAAGGTTTTTATAGTAACCCAGTCTAATTGAGTATTATTGTGCCAATGCATGGCTAATTTGGCCATTTCAAGGATATCTGATAGAGCCGAGGATCTGGTAATCCCAACTCCCTTATCACGAGGCGCACATAATTTATTAAACTTTATCCTGGTCCTTTTTCTGCTCCATAGAAAATGTTTAACCATTACATCGTATTGATCAAAGATCGACTGACATAATGTCGTGTGCATTTGTCCATTAGAGTGCGAAAGATATCTCGAGGAGCTAACGTTATGGGCACGCTGACCTGAAGCGGCATTCTGGCGCGGCTGCCGCGCGTCGGATTCCTGTGTTCACACAGTCGCTTCACAGACAGCTTGCTAGTAACGTTACCGAATTAATTTCTGTTTTGCATCTTATCATATCTCTCTGTGTGCGTGTGTGTGTGTGTGTGTGTGTGTGTAAAACAAGACAATGCCACACCGACAGGCATCTACGGCTCGATTTGAAAAAGGGAATATTATTTTTACAGATTAATTAAAAACCACGGCATGGATTTTTATCATTATAGGGTAGATTTGTACATACACTGCCAACACACATTAATGTTCAAACAACATGAAAAAGTGAACTTAGCATCCGATGACTCCTTTAACAAAAAGGAAAGGGTACTTTAAATGTGGAATTACAGCCGCCAGTAGGTGTCAGTAAATCACAGTTAATAAGTGAGTCATTGCGATTGAACGAATCATTTAAATGGTTGATTCATTCATGTTGTCATGTTGTTTAGAGACGCAAAACAGTGCAGTGGCTGTGTTTGGAATGATTTTTGTTAGGCGAAACAGAGCAAAAATAGGTCATATGGAGTCTAAAACGTAAGTTTCTTAATATTAACTTCTAGTTTATTGAACTGTTGTATAAAATCAATATCACATTTGTGATTTTTGCCAAAAAAGGCACTCTTGGTGTGATATTGATTAACTATATGAAATGATATAAATATACATTTTCTGCACCCATATCCTGAATTTTGGGGGAAAAATGCATTTTATTAGACTGAATCACGCAGTAAAAGAACGCACTCTAAATGAGCACAGTCAGTCTAGCTAGTGTTTAAGCACACATAAATGAAGCTGTCCTTACATTGTATGATAAATAAATCTCTTGCTTACATAGCTCGTACATCTGCACTTTGTTGCTCATAATGAGAGAATTCGGGAGTTTAATCTGAACAAAACTCCAGGTTTCAGCAATGACTGTTCTGAACGCCCTCTGATTGGCCACTGCATTCTAAACTCAACAGAGTCGTGTGTGATTGGTTATAATGCGCAACGCTGTAAAAACACTTATACTTAATAAAATATGCTTTAATGTGAGCAGGTCTAAATTTAATACAGCAATCGAGTCTTTTCATTTCATTTTCATTTTCACTAGTTTTATGTTTAACGTATTATATTTTTATTGAAAAACCAGGGGACCCCCCAAGTATATTTTTTTGGATGTTATGGGGGGTCTCTTAATGCTCAATTAGCCTTAGGGTACCGTCCCAGCGACAGAAATGTGCCTTTTCTTCTGAGTGTGTATATATATGTGTGTCTATGTGTGTGTGTGAACTTGTTTTTGCTACATTGTGGGGACCTAATGTCCCCCCAAGGATAGTAAAACCTGAAATTTTTGACATTGTGGGGACTGGCCTTCGGTCCCCACAATGTTACAAAATTATTAAAAATAGTAAATTATGTTTATCTGACAATGTAACCTTGGATGAAGTGAGTTTTAACAAGTAGTAATCGTTGTGTCATTAGTAGGGTGACCAGACGTCCCCGTTTTCCGGAGACAGTCCCGGTTTTTGGTGTCCTGTCCACGACTGGAGCTGTCCCCGGAAATGTCCCAGTTTTACAAAACGCTCAAAACAACCCGCAAATACAATGCAAACATTTTCTGAAAGGGTTAGGTTTAGGGTTAGGGTTGGGTTAGGGGATATACAATATCGTTTGGTCAGTATAAAAACTATAGAAGTCTATGGAAAGTCCCCACAATTCACAAAAACAAAACGTGTGTGTGTGTGTGTGTGTGTGTGTGTGTGTGTGTGTGTGTGTGTGTGTGTGTGTGTGTGTGTGTGTGTGTGCGTGCGCGCGCGGATTAGCTAAAATGTCACCCAAATCTGCAGCTTCAAATAAATTATCCACCCGCATGTGTTTCTCTTAAGTAGATAACCACACCCGATCGTCACATTACAATTATTATTTCTTAGTTTTGCATGATGATATGATGAATTGATGGTTAATTTTAACCAGCAGATTCAGTGACGTTAGAGCTAGTATATCTAGTATATCTGATGCGCGGATGGCGGTTATATCTGCGGGTCGGGTACTAAAAAAATGCATTCTGATTTGCGGGTGGGTCGCGGGTATAAGATAAATGATGCAAATATTAACTACTTTTTCTAAAATATGAACGTATTTTAAATGGGCTACATAAACTGAATAAACTTTCCCTCACAAGACCTGTTGCACGGATCCAATAGGCTACTGCACAGTGGCCTGACCCTTTGAGGTTACCCTTGCCCCTTTTCGACGCTAAAGTGCCCTTGGGTCCGCGCTACGGAAGAGGACCCTCAGCCCGGTCCGCGATTGTGCCGTTGTAACGCCATTTCGCCCCATTTTTTTATTTTATTTGTGCACAGACATGGTCTTTAATAAGGTAAATTGGTTGTATACCAAAGAATAGTAAATGGAAAAATAGTAACAAGTAGATTTTTAACCTATTCAAAAACAAGAGATACCTAACTATTGAAAGGGGTTCATCATTAATCCATAAAATCACAATTATGTAATGTTATGGCAAGCTTTTAAATTAATGTTGTGGTAAGGGACAGCATGTTGTAACGACTGCAACAATGTGTTGCAACTGTTCCTACACTGATAGCGGTGATAAAACTTGGTAGCTATGTTAGCTTGACACAGTATCATTGACACGCTATGCCTATTAGAAGCTCAGAAAATACTGATTAAAATGTTTTTACAATGCGTCACACAAACAACGTAGACACTGTGAGCAAAAATTTGATCTTTAAAAAATACTTTTTTCCCATGAAAAGTATTTTTTGTAGAAGGAATGGTCACGTGTGGCTGATTTCTTCCAGGAAGGATGAGGTCGGAGCCAATAAAGCATGATCCGTATGAATGTCATCACTGTAGCTTATTACTGCTTGAAGAAATAAGCCATGTTGCAACTGCCCCTCCTTGCAACCGTCCCCGCTGTCCCCTACCGAATGGCTTAAAATGAATAAATGTTTTACCTCCCTTTAAAGTCGAAAGTAATGCGAAATTAAGTAATGCAATATATGCGCAATTCCACACCGAAATTCAGGACCTGATTAACCATAATTCTATTATACAGAGTTTTGTGAAATAGATTCCCATGACTTTTCCAAAACCTTCTGGCTTTATTTTTATTTTATTTATTTTTTTCGGGCGGGCGGGTGGTGGGTGGACAATTTATTTAAAGCTGCGGATTTGTGACGTTTTAGCTCACTAATTAATATATACAAACACACCTCACTGTGTTTACAGCATGTTACAGAAAGAAGAATACAGAAGGAATAATATCAGTGAGACCAGTTACTAGATTTTCCATTCTGACCATTGTTTATGTGAGGTAAGCTTGTGCATTTGTGCATAAATTAGTACAAATGAACACACATTCATTGCTCTGAAATTAATGCTAATGATTCTGTTGCCTCTGTCTGTTCTTTAGGACGAACGTGCAAGAAATCAGCAAAAATAAATCAAGAGCTTAAAAATGTTTTTTTTTTTTTTTGCATATTTACTCTGCATATTTGTATATGCATGTAATTTTGCATTAAAATAATTTTATATGTAATGTGAAACCTTGTATTTTGTATTTATTTTCTGTTCTCCTATTTTATCATAAAATTGTAACAAAATAGTAAAATAATTTTAAAAACAATATTAATTAAAAAAAAAAAAAAGTCAATTAATAAATAAATCTTGATGTAAAATGAAACCTTGATGTAATCAATGAGGAAGCACTGGAATGCAGAACAGCTTCTAATAAACCTTGAGAGGACTGTATGTCAAAGGAAGACCCGCCTACATACTGCTGTTCTTCTACATGCATTGTGGTTCTCTTATGAAACTCTACAAAAGTAAGAAATTGTCAGAAGATCCACATGGCATCACCTTCCAATGAAACATGCAGATTTCATTGATCTAAAACCCAACGGCTGTTTCCTTCAACATCAATATTATTAAGCAACCTCTGTCCGTTATACACTAATACTATACAATACTAGACACAACTCATGGACGGATATGTTTGTGATATTACACTCATGACTAATTTTGCAAGAACGATTAGTAGAAGGAAGCTGGGGTTAGGTTGGGTCGGGTTGTGCTCTGTTTTTTAGGTTGATGTGGGCAGGGTCAGATGCCGCGTGAATGGAGAAAGATGTGCAGCGTGGGTGGAAGGCGGACTTTGTACACGCAGAGAAGATCTGCCCTGGAGATTGTGACTTTAACTGTTTGCACTGTGTCGCTGTTAACCTTGGATGAAGTGAGTTTTAACAAGTAGTAATCGTTGTGTCATTAGTAGGGTGACCAGACGTCCCCGTTTTCCGGAGACAGTCCCGGTTTTTGGTGTCCTGTCCACGACTGGAGCTGTCCCCGGAAATGTCCCAGTTTTACAAAACGCTCAAAACAACCCGCAAATACACTGTAAAAGCCCGACCAATTTAGCTAGCTGGCAATCGAATGATTGTGATTATTTTCAACAGCAGAGGGCGCTGCGAGCTATAGTGATTACTTGGCCGCGCGTCGCTACAGTCATGAAGAGCTTGGACAAGAGCAGAGCGCTATTATTATCAGTTATCGAAAGAGACGTTAATGGTTTTAAGGTAGCCACGTACTAATATACATGCTAAAGCAAGGTAATGCTGTTTGTGTGCACTGTGTAACAAGGTATGAAAAGATAGCGAGATTGTTTTACACACAAAAGGCCTATTAAACATTCATGAAACTTCAGCCGCCACAACTCCGTTATGAATAATATAAAAAATAATAAACTAATCAATTACACCGTGTCCGAACTACACGCGGCGCGAGAGAAGCACTGTGGCGTGCACTGCACTCCCAACGAAATGGACAAGTTTATAATTTTTCATAAATAATAACTAATAAATATTAAACATTTTAACATTATTAAAACTACATACTGAGTGACTGATACCATCGTTGTCATGGAAAACCTATCGAGTGAGTTCTCAGCTTTGTTTGCTGAAATTTATTTTCAAGATCTGAGATAAATTATTTATCGTTGCTTTCAGTATGATGTGACGCAACATGATAAACTCACATTAAACACTTTTAACATTGAATAAAGCACATAATCAGTACACTCCCTCAATTATATTTGCAGAAGGCACTATACTTTGTGGTCAAAATAAGCCTAAAAGCCTGGTTAGGGATAGAAAAGATCTATTTCCAAAAGCATAAACAATATTTTAAAAGTTATAATTATTGTACTCACAGTTGTGGAAATGTTAAATACCGTTTGAAAATAACATATTTGTTAAATACAATTTTATTTATCATATGTTCTTATATTTATTATTTTTTCTAATGCCATAATTTTACAATACTGTTGTTTTTATATGTTTGCTATTTGCAATAGTTACTATTTACTGTTGTATTAAAAACTACAGTAAGTTTGATCCTCAAACATCACTGTAATTATCAGTTATAGTAGCAGGCCTATATGGAACCCACAACAGTTAAAAAAACAAAAATATATTGTCCCCGATTTTTAATTCGTAGATAATCACAAATGAGATTTCAGTGATATATTTTTGACCACTAAACTAGGAAATGTCTCCGGTTTTCATTTTAAAAATCTGGTCACCTTAGTCATTATTAGCATCGCTATTCTTGGGTTGTGTTTACTACTATATCTCGGCCTTGGCAGAAAGAACTGCACTAGAGCCAATCGGGAAACTGGAGTACTTCGTGTGGTTTATATTGTATATGAAATTGTAGGTGTGTAGGTGTACGTTCACCTTGCACTTGTAGTGATTATTTGCTTTTGGTGTGTGTGCAAATTGTGAGATATTCTTTGTGGATTTCGTTTCAGTACTGTGCTTCCTCTCCTAGTTTATCAAGGCTGAGAAGCTAAGTGTATTGTGGTGCTAATTGTCTTTTTCAAGATTATTTTTTATTGAACGCTACTGGGCATGCGCACATCAATCTAACATTATTTTTGTCACACTGTACAACAATAATACTGTTTTTGTATTATAGTAAGGGCTAAGTTTAGGGTTGGGGTAGGTGTAGACATTAATAAAACACAATCTAATAGGTAGAACTATTAATTTCATTGTTAGCCAAGCTGAGAACATGAAACATTTCTAGCTGGGATGTATTTTTATTATAATATGTGCTCAAAACAAGTAGCGCAAATATTAGGCGGTGTGATTTTTATACATGCACAGTAAATGCGGCTTGATCTCTGCAAGCGAAACGCCCCAAACATCTTAAAGAGAAGCGTTTATAAACCTGTTGTACAACGAAAGAGAACATTTAATAACATGATTTTTCTCCACAACATCAGTTGAGTGTTTGAAATAACTTCATTTTGTGATCTGCTGCTGATGTGGCTTCTTATCACAGAATTAGGCAGAAAATTAAATACTTGGCATTATAAATATGCTTTATTATTATGAAAATACCGAGATGGCTTGAAGAACACATACCATATATTATTGCATATTGTCGCGTGTTTACTGTTTTCATGTTTGATCAGTTCAAGCGTTTATCTTTCAGCTATAGCTGGATGCCTTTGTCTATATTAGGGATTTATCAGAGCGTCATCAGTTCTTCAACTCCTGTTAGGCATATGTGGAGTTTCTGGCGTCCAGTATGAAAGAAACAGACATTACAAGTGTAATACGCATTCAGTCGTGGGCATAAATAGGAAAAATAATATTTCCCTCTAAAGAAAGTTTTGCTTGAGAATGTTTTGAATGAGTCAAGAATGAGTTTGAACATTCTCAGTTTGTTTGGTACTTGGAGTATGAATGCATTTTTCCCCCATAAATAGCCTATTGCAAGACAAACTTTTATTTATTTTTTTTCGTGTTTATGTTCTGTACTGTTTTAAATATGACAAGCACAAGCAAGACTTAGATAAGTAATAAACCGCATTGCTAAATATTTCTTCAAGCAGTAATAAGCTACAGTGATGATATTCATACAGCACATGCTCTATTAGCCCCTCATCCTTCCTGAAAGAAATCAGCCACATGTGACCATTCCTTCTACAAAAAATCACTTTTATGGTAATGTGTTTGCAAGTTGATGCACTGTAAAAGTATCATGGTGAAATGACGGTTATTACCCAGAGCTGAAGAGGATATGCAGATGTCCTGTTCTTCGTTTTGCAGGAAATCAAACCGCATAGCCACCTGTGGTCGGTTCTAAAGGGCAACCGACTATGAAGATTATGATTACGGATGATTGGCCGTATGTATAAAGATGCTCAGAGTAAAATTTTAGTCTGAAGTCTGTCAAAATTCTAAGAATGACATAATTTTACTCTTATTTCACAAACTTTATCATCAAGATTTTTTTTTCCTGTAACTGACCAAATAAGAAACTTAACTTTTTCCACTCAATCAATGCTCTAACTGCAGAAATTAAAGTAGTAAAATTGGAAAAATGCAGCAGTGCACCAGTGATGACAGAGTAAGCAGAGTCTTGAATATTGTGACACTAACCCCACCAAACACAACAGTGGCCAAAAGTGATGGCCACCTCACATTTCACTTAAAACTTCAAAATGTGAAAGTAAAAAAACATAAACAAAACAAACACAAAGGTCAGTGTTGCTAACTGCTTTCAAGTGAAAGTAGCTAAAACAGTCGCTAAATGTAGCTGATGAGGATGAGGTCCTAATGGTGAGTTCACTGATCTATATAAATACAAATATATCTTGACTACAACATAATCAGTTATTAACATTTTGTTGGTCCTCTCTTGTTTTTGCATTTGTTCATAATTTATTTGCATGACAGCATGGCCAAAAATTATGACTGCACAATTTGGAATGTTTCATTGCATTATTATCAGAAATAAAACAATTGTCTCCAAGCAAATATGCAATATGCTTACAAAATCAGTAACACGTTTTTTTTTGTTTTTTTTTTCTCTCTCTCTCTCTCTTTTTGAGGATTATGGCGCTCATGTTCATATCATTGCTCCAACTGTAAATGAGGAGACATATCAATAGAAAAGGATTTCATTTGTGATAATTTTGTACAATGGAAAGCATTTAAAAAATACATTGAAATATTAAATAGTGTCTTAATTAAATGATTTTGATTGTAGTTAAATCAAATGATTGGTGATGTGCTGCTGACTTCACATGAGCAGGCTATTGGCTGTTTCAGAGGTTGAGGGCAGCCATTTTGGGTTGACATCATTGTAGCCCTTAGTTCATAACACTGAAATGTCCCCTCAGTCAACACTTAAGAATAAGCCGTAGACTTTACTGAAAGTAGCTTTTAGCTTCTTTAGAAAAGTCTCCTACTTTTAGAAAATACTTTTTACTTTTTACTAATCATTTTTGACACTTAAGTCAAAGTTTAAGACTATTAAGAGCATTTCTGAGAAGTTTTATACATATGGGCCTAGGGCCGTATTCACAAAACATCTTAAGGCTAAAAGTAGCTCATAACTTGGCGATTTAGTGCCGCCCCGAATGTTTTTTTCAAAAGCCCTGAATCTTTTGGGTTTGCTAATAGTTTTGTAAAAAAAAAAAAAAAAAACATCGTTTTCAGCACATATTATACAGAAATATTTAAAACGGTTCAATACCCACAGGATCGATAAAACAATATCAGCTGCATCTCATTTCGGAGGCTTCCTCCGTAAGTCCCATTTGAAGGCTGCACACGTTATTAAGGATGCCTTATTAAGAAAAGTATCCATAAAAAATTACTCTTATTCCTTAGGTGTAAAATACTATAATTTCTTTTTTACTGTGCAGTTTAATGGTTACATTTCTTAAATGAGCCCTCCCCGATAACGTGTGCAACCTTCAAATGCAAGCTCCGGAGGATGCAACCTTCCAAATGAGATGCAGCTTCTCTCTCCGACAGCGAGCTCACGTCACACGCACACACTGCAGTCCAACATAGTCACGCCCCCTGTCAATCATCTTATTTATTTCAATAATCTCAGCGTCTCTCATCTCATTCACTTCAAGCATTTTTACGTATTGAAAATAAATTCTAATTAAAGTAAGTTTGCTGAATATTCTGAGGAGTACGTTGGGTCGCTATTACTGTAATTGCTACACACGCAACAAAAGATGGGCTATCTTAAATGTTTTGATTCATTTAAGGTTGACCTCTGATATTGAAAAATGGTTAAAGAAAAGATGGATAGTAAAACTGTGAACTCAGTGTCAACATGTATTACATGACAAAGATTGTATTAGTCACCCAGTTTCATATTTTTAACAAAGCCTAAATCGTTTAATATACTTTAATTAGATTGTTCTTTTGTTGCAAGTTCAAGCTCTTGCAGGAGCGTGGGGCACAAACCAATGCGGGGTTAGTTGTAACACACGTGGTTTAAATAATATTTCCCCACATGCTAGCATAGCCAGATTTAGGAATTTACTAGTTGCCATAGCAACACTATACAGAGAAAAAAGTGTGCCAAAATTCAAAAGCTTTTTGAAGATATCGCTAAATATTTATTTTACCATAGTAAAAGTAAGTTTCTAAAGTAAATTTTTCCATCTCAGTTTTTAGTATTCATTTAAAATGAGACAACTCTGCTATTATTTTAATCTCCAATCTGTTATTCATCAGTTTAGATAGTTTATTAATACTTCGCAAAGCAGCAGTGTTAGGTTGTACCCTATACTCCGCCCACACGCTACTCTGATTGGCTGTGATTTTTGATTGATTTTGTGGCGTCTTGTAACTCTGTCATATTATGGCTAAGGATGTAACGATTACCGGTTTGACAATAAATCGGCCAGCTCTAGGAAGGGTTCTGGTCGTCCCAAACGTCTTCCATTTAAGGATTATGGAGGCCACTGTGCTTTTAGGAACCTTAAGTGCAGCAGAAATTTTTTTTGTAACCTTGGCCAGATCTGTGCCTTGCCACAATTCTGTCTCTGAGCTCTTCAGGCAGTTCCTTTGACCTCATGATTCTCATTTGCTCTGACATGCACTGTGAGCTGTAAGGTCTTATATAGACAGGTGTGTGGCTTTCCTAATCAAGTCCAATCAGTATAATCAAACCGCAATCTCCTGATGTGAAGTTCAATAATTACACGCACAAATAAATAAATAAATAAATAAATAAATACAAATCTTTTAGATAGAACCATAACTTTAAATGTGTCACTCACCAAGAAGCCACCCATCGCACACCCTGCCAACTTGGAGCCTCATCCCTACCATGCTGTTTGTAAGGATGTATGAATCATGTTTTTCAGCCAGGCCACCTGACCACAATATTTGTTAGGTGCATTTGTGCATCACATATTATTTGCACATTTATTGAATGGAAATGTTTCTGATTCACATATGCAAATTCTTCTTCAGATGGCACCTTTATAGCAATGTGTGTGTGCAGTCGATCGCTCCGATTACATTAGGAAAACCGGCTATCACTGCAAATTGCTCTTTAATGTTTGGCTGGTCAACTGTATCGTATCATCATCGTGGTCCAGAAAATCACTTTAGTCCCTAAAAACTCATTCTCTTCGAATTCTGCCATTGGCAATGTCCTCTAATAAGGCCAACGCTGTCATTGCCATAAATTTGCACATGCTTTTATATGTTCTAACTTAATTGCATAACTGAGAACATTCCCATAAGACTCTTGTGACAATCGTAAGTCAATTAGCCTATTTTATCAATTACAAATTAATAGCAATGTTTCTCTCAGGTAGTGTTGCGATAGACTTGTAGAATACTTCGTAGTCTAATGTTTGCAACTTCACTTCATTGCCTCTAAGAGTCGCCAACGGACAAAAAACATGAGAAATGTTCGTACGCCAGACATGAAGTTGGCGTGGAGGAACGCACATTCTCACGTTAATTTCACTGTTAGTAAATCCGACCGTGAACGGGAAAACTGGCGTAAGCAAAGTTTTTGTGCGTACGCAGCGTTGATACATGAGGTCCCTGGAGAGGTGCAAAGGAGAAGGAGAAGATGCAAAATATGTAGTGTTTGGGGGCCTCCAGGAACATGGTTGAGAACCACTGTGTTAGAGGATAATGTTCTAATAATGTTATCAATAAACATTTGTAGGATTTTTTAGAGAATGTAATCCTACCTTTCAGGAGAATATTTTCAGAACTAAAATAAAACTTGCTGCTGAAAACATTGCCAGGGGCTGTATGTATAAAGTCGCTCAGAGTTAAATTTTAGTCTTAAGTGTGTCAAAATTCTAAGAATGACGTAATGACGTAATGACGTAAACACAATCTAATAGGTAGAATAATTAATTTCACTGTTAGTTTCAGGTCGGAGCTGTATCCCTTTTAGCCACAACCATCTCCTAGCCTAGTTAGGAGTAACGAGACAGCAGCAAAGAGGAGGAGACACACTTTCCAATTAACGTATGATGTATTGCTGTTTTATGATGCTATGGAATTCATAAAACGCTACAAACTTGATCATCAAGCAATTTCTTGCTTGATAACTTTTTTTTCGCTGGAAAATCTTATAAATGTTATGACACTAACCCCACCAAACACAACCATGGCCAAAAGTGATGTATGGAGGGTTTTTTTAATGACCTCACATTTCACTTAAACCATCAAAATATATAAAAAAAAAACAAAAAAAAACAGATCAGTGTTGCTAACTGCTTTCAATTTAAAGTAGCTAAATGTAGTTGATGAGAATGAGGTCATAATGGTGTAATGCCACGCCAGCAGAGGGAGCCCTCACCCATTGACTCTCTGTTACCGCTCCCTCTGCTGCTTCTTTGGTTACTTCCTGTTTGGTGGCCATTTAAGGAGGCCTATACCAAACAGGCGTTGTGAAGTATTGTTTTGCCTGTGTGGACTCTACCAAGTGTTTTCCTTATTTCATTGCCTTGTTTTATTATTTCCACTGTTTTGTTTCTTTGCCATAGTTTTGTCTTGTTTCTTTGCCATAGTTTTTGCCTTGTTTCATGGTCTTGTTTATTTCGCTACTTTGGACTGCTCACTTGGATTTTGACCTTCTGCCTCTTTATTTGGATTTTGCTTTTGTCTTTCCCTACGTATTACTGTTTGTTTGGAGATCGACCCTGCCTGTCTTGACTACGTAGTGTTTAATAAAGCTCCCACCTGGATCTATCACGCTTCTCAAGAGTCCCGTTACAAATGGTGAGCTCACTGATCTATATAAATATAAATATATTAGTGGGAGAGTGTTGTAATCTAAATAAGGTTTGTCCAAGAAATTGATCTCAAAAGGAGTGAGGAAGTCACTAAACATTAAATTGGCAACATTGACATTGACTACTATATTGTCAGTTATTAATATTTTGTTGGTCCTCTCTTGTTTTTGCGTGTGTTCCTAATTTCTTTGTATGACAGCATGGCCACAAATGATGACCACACAATCTGGCATGTTTCATTGCATTATAATCAGACATAAAACAATTGACTCCAAGCAATATGCAATTTGCTTACAAAATCAGTAACACTTTTTTTTCCCTCTTGGCCACTACTACAGTTAATGGCAGTTCATTGACTTCATCCAACTGAACATCAAACCATGCTGCAAAAACAAGCCACTTTTATGAGGATTGTGGGCTTTCTTGGAGTTGTTGGAGCCATTGATGGAACTTCTATCGGAGACATACCAATAGAACAGGATTTCTTCGTCAATTGTCCTCATTGATGGAATTTTTTTTGTCAGTGACAGATAAATCTGAAGGCCGTCCTTCATTTTGGCAGATTACACTGAGGGTGTTCTATTGTAAAATTGTAGCTGCAATTCAATGTAATGTAATAAGGTAATGTAATGGTGGCAAGTGCGCTCCAGTCGAGGGGTATATAACTTCAGCTTGGAGATCTCCAAATGGGGGCGGGAACTCCAAAACAGGGTGGCCGCTCCAAAATAGGGCGTGGCCTCCTCCCTTTGACAGACAGGCAGATGACACGCTTGTGCAATTTCCCCCCCAATCCACTTAAGCGCAAACTCCACCCCTCAGCTAATTCTAAAGATTTTATTGGTTGTGTCAATCGCAGTGTTGATTACCTACACTATGCTACACAAATGCTAACCCCTAAACCTACCCCACACTTTACCCAAACCTTAACCAGTGAAACTGACTGCACGGCGGGATTGGCGCTGAATAGCATGGCAGATAAACAGTTAATAAGATTATGCGATATGAGATCATCGGGCCGTTTTGTAACTCCCCAACTGGACCTCACTGGAAAATTGAACCTTTTTAGTTACATTCAGCCTCACGACCCCCTCCTACCCTGCGAATTTCAAGAACCGGGACGCCCCTGCTGCTTAAAACAATGCGATAGAATAAAACCTTTCCCCTGCGCTTCACTGGGACGGCTCGCCGGAGAGCTCATGGGTGATTCCTGTTATATCATTAACCACTGGCCACGAGCTTTGGGCCTCTTGTCACGCTCAGTCACTACAGACACTGAAGATAAAGTGTATAAGTGAGTTTATTCCAAACAGACAGAGTAAACAGGTTTACTGCAGGTAGGTATTTTGGTAAGCACTCCAGCAGGTCACAGACGAACACATCTTCTCCTTTACAGGTTTCTCACAGGTAAGTATACAGGTAAGTATTCAAGTAGACACACATTAATCATCACATCTTTCGTGGCAGGATAATCACAGGTGGGTGCTCAGGTGAAGTCAGTACATATACGTGTCACACAGATTCTCTGCAGGTAAATACGAGGCAAGGTAAGTATACTCAGTCTTTCAGGGCAACGTTCTCCGTTTAGAAACGTAAACAGCGAAAGTCCTTTCAACAGGAAGGTAGCGGGCAAGCCAGTAGAAGATCTCAGGACAAGAGAGCGTGTCGACCTTGAGCTCAGCCATCGAATGAATGGCTGAGCGTCTCTTTTAAAGGGAGCTGCAGATTGCGACCAGGTGTTAGTAATCCGGTGATTGCGAGCGTGTGACCGATGCTGATTCAGGTGCAGGTGATTGCGTGACTTCGGTAGAGGCTGTTCCCGGATCAGGTGAGTGTGACGGTGTGACATTACCCCCTCCTCCACGAGCGTCTCCTGACGCTCGTACCCGACGGCGAGGGCGGCCTCGACCTCTTGGGGCTGGACAGTTAGGATGAGATTGGTGGAACTCTGTGGTGAGAGAGGGGTCGAGTATGTCATCTCGGTCGACCCAGCTTCTCTCCTCGGGGCCGTAGCCCTCCCAATCTATGAGGTATTGGAGTCGCCCGTTCCGCCGCCGGGAGTCGAGGATCTCCTGGACTCTGTAGATGGTTTCCGTGGTCTCAATTTCAGGCGGAGGAGGGGGTTCCTGGTGGTCTGCAGGGGGAGGAAACATAGGATCAACGTGACGTTTAAGAAGTGACACATGGAAGCTGGGTGCTATACGGTAGTGAGGTGGTAGTTGGAGTTCATAGGTCACTTCATTCAGGCGTCGGACAACTGGGAAAGGACCTATGAACTTGGGGCTTAATTTGCGACAGGGTAACCGTAAGTTGATGTCGCGTGTGGAAAGCCATACCAACTCGCCCGGCTGGTATTCCGGAGTCGGGGATCGGCGAGTATCTGCCCACCGTTTGTGTCTCCGCACTGCCCGCTGAAGGTGGACGTGTGCGGAATTCCACACCCTTTCGCTCTCCCGGAACCAGTAATCTACCGCTGGGACAGAGGAGGGTTCGTCGTTCCAGGGAAAGAGAGGTGGTTGGTAACCTAGAACACATTGAAAGGGTGTTAGGCCAGTGGTTTCTTGTCTTAGTGAGTTCTGGGCATACTCCGCCCAGGGTAGGTACTGGTTCCAGGATTCTTGATGACTGTGGCAGTAGGATCTCAGGTAACGGCCGATTTCTTGGATCTTGCGTTCTGTCTGGCCGTTCGTCTGCGGATGGTATCCCGAGGATAAGCTGATGGATACTCCGAGTAGTCGGAAGAACTCCTTCCACACTCGGGAGGTAAACTGCGGTCCTCTATCCGATACTATGTCCTCAGGGATTCCAAAATGCCTGAAAATCTGAGAAAACAATAATTGAGCTGTGTTCATGGCTGTGGGTAGTCCCGGTAAGGGAATTAGTTTACAGGCCTTTGAGAAACGGTCTACAACCACCAGAATAGTTGTGAACCCATCAGATGCAGGCAGGTCAGTAGCAAAGTCTATTCCTATATGGGACCAAGGTCGTTGAGGAATGGATAGAGGAACCAGCTTACCCTCGGGCAGACGTCGAGGGGTGTTATTAATGGCGCAGATGGAACATCCACGGATATAGCGGTGTACATCGCGTGCCATCTGTGGCCACCAGTAATGATTGCGGAGTAGCGAGAGGGTGCGTTTACTGCCGGGGTGCCCGGAACCTGGGGATGTATGTATAGAGTCCAGAATGTAATGACGGAGAGAAGATGGTATATATTGTTTACCTTCTGGACCTCCAGGTGGCGCCGGTTCATGGAGGGTGGCTTCTTGGATCTGGTCGTCCCATGACCATTTAATGGGAGCGAGGAAGACGGACTGAGGTAAGATGGGTTCAGGTTCCTCCAGGCTGGGGTCAGGCTGATGGACTCGGGACAGAGCATCGGCTTTAGTGTTTTTGGTACCTGGTCTGTAGGAAATGTGGAAGTTAAATCGGGTAAACAACAGTGACCATCTAGCTTGGCGTGGATTCAATCGTTTAGCTCCCCGTAAGTACTGTAAGTTTTTGTGGTCAGTGATTACAGTAAATGGAAATTGTGCACCTTCTAACCAATGGCGCCATTCATCGAGGGCCAGTTTGATGGCTAGTAACTCACGATTTCCCACGTCATAGTTTTGTTCTGCAGGTGATAATTTCTTCGAGAAGTAGGCGCAGGGATGCAGCACAGGCGGTTTTCCGTGCCACTGGGATAGGGTGGCGCCAACGCCCGTGGTAGCGGCGTCCACCTCCACGACAAAAGGCAAATTTGGGTCAGGATGCTTGAGGATGGGTGCGGTGCAGAAGGCTGTCTTAAGCTGTATGAAGACAGCTTGCGCCGCAGGTGTCCAAGTGATAGTTTTCTTGGCTCCTTTGAGGAGAGAGGTGAGTGCAGAGGTTATTTGACTATATCCTTTAATGAAACGTCGATAAAAATTTGCAAACCCCAAGAAGCGTTGCAGTTCCTTGACCGTGGTAGGGATTGGCCAGTCCTGCACAGCGGTAATTTTCTTAGGATCCATTTCGATCCCTTCTGGGGAGATGTAGTATCCTAGAAATTGCACTCGGGTCTGGTGAAATTCACACTTTTCTCCTTTCAAATAGAGGTGGTACTGTCGGAGTCGTTGGAGAACCTGTGTGACATGGAAGATGTGAGATTGCAAGTCATTAGAATAAATGAGAATATCGTCTATATAGACAACCACGTATTGATGTAGCATATCCCGGAAGATTTCATTCATGAAATTTTGAAATATGGATGGAGAGTTGGCTAGGCCGTACGGCATGACCCGATACTCGTAGTGGCCGCTAGGGGTGACAAAAGCGGTCTTCCATTCATCACCACGACGAATACGGATCAGATTATAGGCACTTCTAAGGTCTAATTTACTGAATACCTTAGCTTGCCGTAGTTCCTCCAAGGTAGATGGTATGAGTGGAAGGGGATATGCGAATTTGACTGTTTGTTCGTTTAATGTCCGGTAATCAATACATGGCCGAAGGCCTCCATCCTTTTTGGCTACAAAGAAGAAACTAGAGGCAGCTGGTGACGTGGATGGTTGGATAAACCCCTGCGCTAAGGCCTCTGCTACATATTCTTCCATAGCCTGACGTTCCGGTAAGGAAAGTGGGTATACTTTGCCTTTAGGGAGAGTGGCGTGCGGTACCAGGTCTATAGCGCAGTCCCATCGTCGATGTGGTGGGAGTTGGGTTGCTGCGGTTTTGCTGAATACGTCATGAAATTCAGCATATTCCTGGGGAATTAGAATTTCCTTCCGTACCTCCGGGCTTTCGATAGTGGTGGAATAGCAAGTCAGATTTTGGTACTGTGGAAGGGATGACAGACAATGATAATAACAGTGGTCACTCCATTTCAAGATTTCACCTGTACGCCAACGGATCTGAGGATCATGAGTTTCCAGCCAAGGCCGTCCCAGCAAGATGTCCACTGTGGCTTCAGGGAGCACCAGGAAAGAGATGGACTCCTTGTGGAAACAACCTATTTGAAGAGTGATAGGGTAGGTACATGAATTGATAGGTCGAGAATCTAGAGCCTTTCCCTGGATTGTAGTGATGCGGTAAGAAATGGAACTTTTGTGTTTAGGGATCTGCCACTCCTCCAGACATCGTGAGGAGATAAAGTTGTCGGCGGCTCCCGAATCCACGAGTGCTTTTACTGGAAAGGATTTAGACTCATAGACAAGTACAGCATCAATTAGAGGTATCGTATGTACATTATGAAGCATATGACCCACACTCACCGTAGCTTTAGCGGGTCGGACTGGACATTGCAGGAGGAGGTGAGATGGGGCACCGCAGTACAAACATAACCCTTCTTGAAGCCGTCTGGTGCGTTCTTGAGCAGTTAAGTGGTAGGTATCTGTATGCATAGGTTCTTCGGTCGGGGTACCTGATGGACTCAATTCAACAGGTGCATCACAAGCGGTTAAATGTTGGGATACAGTTAAAGCTCTCTTGAGGAATGCATCGAGTTCCACATTATCATCATAGATAGCCATGTGTTGGCGAATGTTGTTATTGAGACCCCGACGAAATACCGCCAGCAGAGCGGAATCATTCCAGCCGCTTGTGAGGGAGAGAGTGCGGAAACGCAGAATATACTCGTGAATGGGTAGGTTACCTTGACGAAGTTGCAGTAATTCTTCCTGTGCAGTAATAGGAGTGATAGGTTGACCAAACACCTGGCGAAAGTGTTGTAGGAACAGCTTCAAGGATCCCAGGTGAGGGCTCTCTGCCGTCCACAGCGCTTCAGCCCATTGTAGGGCTCGTCCCGTTAACAGCGTGATAATCAGGGCAATCTTACTACGATCAGTGGGAAATTGTCCCGGCTGTGCCTCAAAATACAAAGAACATTGTAACAAAAATCCATTGCAGGACGCTTGGTCACCTGAAAAGGGAAGGGGACGAGCCACTGGGCTTGATGAAGCTGGTGGGTTAGAGCGTACCTCATATAATACTTGGAGAAATGCCGCGTACGGATTTACACTCGCCGCGGCTTCCCCTTGTTCCATTTTGTCGTTGCGGGGCTGAGCTTCTGTCACGCTCAGTCACTACAGACACTGAAGATAAAGTGTATAAGTGAGTTTATTCCAAACAGACAGAGTAAACAGGTTTACTGCAGGTAGGTATTTTGGTAAGCACTCCAGCAGGTCACAGACGAACACATCTTCTCCTTTACAGGTTTCTCACAGGTAAGTATACAGGTAAGTATTCAAGTAGACACACATTAATCATCACATCTTTCGTGGCAGGATAATCACAGGTGGGTGCTCAGGTGAAGTCAGTACATATACGTGTCACACAGATTCTCTGCAGGTAAATACGAGGCAAGGTAAGTATACTCAGTCTTTCAGGGCAACGTTCTCCGTTTAGAAACGTAAACAGCGAAAGTCCTTTCAACAGGAAGGTAGCGGGCAAGCCAGTAGAAGATCTCAGGACAAGAGAGCGTGTCGACCTTGAGCTCAGCCATCGAATGAATGGCTGAGCGTCTCTTTTAAAGGGAGCTGCAGATTGCGACCAGGTGTTAGTAATCCGGTGATTGCGAGCGTGTGACCGATGCTGATTCAGGTGCAGGTGATTGCGTGACTTCGGTAGAGGCTGTTCCCGGATCAGGTGAGTGTGACGGTGTGACACCTCTGCTCTCACTGAGCACATTTATTTATATAGCATAGTTTATTTTATTTGAGAAGAACTACAAACTGTTTATTTTATAAAGTTTAGTTCTGAAATGTAAGTCAATAACAATAGGCTGAAGCCAGAGCCAATGGGGGAAGTCTTTGAGCGACAAGACCCCGCCCCATTTTGGAGGTTCTGCCCACTTTTGGAGTTCCCGTTCCATTTTGGAGATCTCCGGTCTGCAGTTTTAAGGTGTGTTCGACTTCATCTACGGCTACAGATGGCGATCAACGAGAGTAGCCGAGAGCAGTCGGGGGCGGAGTTGAAAACGGAGCTGTCAAGTCGGTCACTTTCTACTCTCGTTAGTGAACCTCTCGCGGTGTTTGCATGCACTATCACAGATGAAGCGAATTAAATGCAATATTTATCAAATACACAGACGTTTCAAAAGCGTTTTCATGAGCAACAGAAACATGTTTCATATACTGCTTAATACAGCGCCATCTAAACAAGAATAATGATCAACATAAACATATAATGTTTAAATACTAATAAAGTGGGGTTATATATGCTTTTATCAGTGTTTTATGATAGATCTGACTCGATATAACATTGCGACTACAGTAAAAACACTTTTATTGTTATAAAAACACAGATTTGTCAGCATTATCGGACTTGAGGGTGTTAGAATAAACCCAAAACACACGTGATCGTTGTCATGCGGTGAATCTGGTCAATCGTGAAACAGCCATTTGGTCATCAGAGCTCCTGGAGCCGCTCTGAAGAAACTGCGCCGGCTGAGTCAGCCGGCTGCTCTCAAATCGCTATCGAATCGCTTTGATGCCACACGTGACAGTCACGAGGCGTCGGCGCCGCCACAAGTCGGACAGTATTTCTAACCGGCATACACTGCTTTAAGTCAGAATTTAAACGAGCTGCGCAGCGCTGCGTTAAGTCGAACACACCTGAACACACCTTTATATACTTGCTCCAGTGTGGCAGCAGAGCACGCGATCCAGAACAAAAACTGACACAAATGTTTTCCTATGTGTTTGATTACGCACAGGGAGTACACAGAAGCTACAGCGATCTATCAAGCCACATTAAAGAGTGCCAAAACAGTATTTATTGCTTGAATTTCATAATGAAATGGACAGAATTTGAAATCTGAGACTTTGTTTTATATCAGACATAACACAAAGCCTACCCTATTGCTATTTTTTTTGGAAGGAAGAGGCATTATGTACTGTTTATTCATCAACTGAAAACAGCATAGACATATTTTTTTACCCAGCCCTATCATATTTTCTTGTTTTTAAACACTGCGCTGTCGTCCTGTAGGTTCATGATTCAAAAATGAAAAAGTGAACCAAAATAAAAGCAATTAAATGTTTTATTCTAATTAAAATATGAAAATTATAATGATGGGTAATAATAGATTACGACAGAATTTTTACGACCCTGTCCGTCAAAATGACGGGCCATGTTAAAGTCTAGCGCAACCTCTGGTCCTTAGTTCACAACAGTTAAGTGTCCCCTCAGTCAACACTTAAGATTCAGTCTTAGACTTTACTGAAAGTTGTTTTTAGCTTCTTTATAAAAGTCTCCTACACTTAGAAAAGTCCTACTTTTTACTAAGAATTTTTTGACACTTGAGACTATTCGGTAACACTATGAAGTCCATATTTATAATACATTAAAAGGGTATTCTTTTAGACATTATAATAAATGCATAATGCATTACAAAAAAACAACCTTATAATAAGTTATATCATCTTATAAATAATCATAACAACATTATTATGATACAATTATAATGTTTACGCATTTGCAGTTATAACAATATTACGATTATTTATCGCACACAATGAACACCATATTAAATCTTATTTTACATTTATAATGGGCTATATATCTTGACATTGTTTATTTAAGATCTGCACAGTATCTTACATCTTTTAAGTAGTTAAGTGTGGAGTGTTATTTGAGTGTTCCCTGTGAGGCTAATATTAATTTTGATGTGAGTTAGTTAATAATTTCAACTGAAAAAATTGCAGTGTTTATATGTTAACCCAGCTAGAAATGTTTTTGTTCTACAAATGTTTAGAGAGCATTATGCTATGTTCTGGTAATGTTTTCAGTGGCAAGTTTTATTTTAGTTCCCAGAATATTCTCTTAAAAACATTATACAAATGTTTATTGATAACATTGTTAGAACATTATCCTCTTACATTCTAATAAAGATTTGATCCAGGAAGCTTCCCATTGAACATTGGATGTGGACTCTAATGTTGATCAGATGTCAAATTTTACAACAGCTAAAGAGTCAAAAGTCAAATTGCCCAACTAAAGCAAACACTTATTGCCATAATGGTGACTTTTAAACTATTAAACATCAGACATCAAAATCTAAATCTCTGTTAAACTCAAAAACTTGTGTAAATGTATGACAGAAATAAAGTAAATCTGGTTTATAACAAGTGAAGCTGGTAAAGTTGTTTTTTAAAGATATATAAGGAGCTTGACATCAAACAAAGGTTGGGGTTTCCTTTTTGGTATATTCACCAGACTTAGGTGTGATTTCTTTTGAGTGTGTGTTTATGTATATTTTTTTTATTGCTAAATAATAGTAAACATTCTTTTTTTTGTAATATATTTATATACAGTACTGTGCAAAAGTCTTAGGCCACTAGTATTTTCACCAGCTAAAAAATGGTTTAAAGTAAGTTATGTCTATCCTTTGCTGTAGTGTGTCAGTAAAAAATATCGGTTTACATTTCCAAACATTGCCATTAATTGTAATAATCCAGTGAGGTTTTTGTTTGCACAAGGAGTCTGACAACAGCCAGTGTTCCACACAGAGATCTGATCTCACCATCATCCAGTCTGTCTGGAATGACATGAAGAAACAGAACAAACTGAGACAGACTAAATCCAGAAGAACCGTTTCAACATCTCCAAGATGCATCAAGAAACCTACCTGCAAAGCTACCTGAAAAACTATGCACAAGTGCACATAGGGCAAAAGCTGCTTTAAACGCAAAGGACGGTCACATCAAATGCTGATTTATTTTAGTTAATAATAGCCCTTGATAAAGAAAATCCATTTATGACATTGTTTTTGACAGCATCCTCATTTTATGTGCCTAACTGTCTAAAACAGTTAACAGTACTGTAGCTTTTTAGGTATAGGTCTCATAAAAAATATTGGAGATGTTGCCACAGTTCTTCTGGATTTAGCCTGTCTCAGTTTTTTTCTGTTTCCTCATGTCATTCCAGACAGACTGGACTGAATGATGGAAAGATCAGATCTCTGTTTGCACAAGGAGTCTGACAACAGCCTGTGCTCCATACAAAAATCTCACTGGATTATTACAATTAATGGCAAAATGAATGTTTAAAAATGTAAACTGATATTTCCTAGTGACACACTACAGCAAAAGACCGAGTTTAACTGACTTTATAATATTTTTAGCTGATGAAAATACTAGTGGCCTAAGACTTTTGCATAGTACTGTATATATATATATATATATATATATATATATATATATATATATATATATATATATATATATATATACACGTATATGTGTGTTTGTACATACATATTTATATCTATCTATCCATCTATACATAGATATATATAGAGTTTACATTTAACACACATTTGACAATAAAGAATTTTGAAGAGAATACATTATGATATTCACATTGGAAATAAAAGATAAACACACTGATATATAGCATATATTTTATGATATAATCAGCCCCCATGGATTCAAAATTCAAAAGGGAAACTGAACTGGCGGGAGGAAGGTGTGCCGCTGCTAGCTGAATTAGTCAGCCAGCGGAAAAAACATGCTATAAAAGGCAAGTTCGGCTCAATATTAATAACCTCTGACAAGAAAAGCCCCTATACAGGCTACTCCTAACCACTTGAGAGACCTGATCTGTGAATAGCTGAGTCAAAAAGCCCTTGTAAAATAACGTACATTCAAGTGACACAATTACAATTTCAATCTCTCTCTCTCTCTCTCTCTCTCTCTCTTTCTCTCTCTCTCTCTCTTGTTGTTTTTAAAGATATATAAGGGCGCTGGATCAAACAAAGGTTGGGGTTACCTTTTTCTGTTTGGTATTTTCACCAGACTTAGGTGTGATTTCTTCTGTGTGTGTTTGTTTATGTATCGTTTTTATTGCTAAATAATTGTAAACATTCTTTTTTTGTAATATATATATACATACATACATATGTGTGTGTGTTTTTCCTTTTTTTTTTTGGTATATTCACCAAACGTAGGTATGATTTCTTTCTTAGGTGTGATTATGTATGCGTGTTTGTACATATATATATATATATATATATATATATATACGTATACGTATATGCGTGTGTTTGTACATATATATTTATATCTATCTATCTATCTATATATATTTACAGTGTCGGGGAGTAACTAGTTACATGTAACGGAATTACGTAATTTAATTTAAAAAAATAAATGTAATTGTAATTAGTTACAGTTACTGAGAAAAAATGTGTAATTAAATTACAGTTACTTTTGAAAATGTTAATGATTACAAAGGGGGATACATCTTGTTTCATAAATTGCATTGACTGCTCTAAAATGAGACACCAATGTTTCAGGAGTTTAGGACATAGAATAGGACACATGCATTCAATGACTGTTTTATTTCCTATTGGGTTTAGGTGTACTTTATTGTTTTGAATTAATTGTTTTTCAAAGGCATTGTTAGATGATAGCATTTCCTGTCATAACTACGCAAACATTTGATTTTAAAGCCAGTATCATAGCTATTAAACTATTTATTTTTATGGTTTCAAATCTGTATTTAACCTCAGAATGATCTCAAAGTAAGTAAGAAGTGTTAAGTCTGAATTTGTGGTGGCTGTGCTTTAAATTTAAATATTACACGGCTCTGTGGAATGCTTGATTCTAATTGGTCAGTCATGACATTCCAAGGGATGTTATTCCCGATAACAACTGGTACAAACTAATAACTCAGACTCATCTGGGCAACTTAGGTCTGCGCTATAAGCTTGATAGTTTTTCTTGGTGAAAGCTTTGCATTTGTTTAGCTAATAAAATATTAAAACTCAATTCAATATTATGTTTAAAATTTATTAATTCAGTCATCCTGGTATTGTGGACTCGTTCTGTTATTTCATACAAACGCAACTGCTGCCAATTTGTTTTGGTAGATAACTAACAAACTAGTACTCTAAGTATTAGTACTTGTAAAGTGGTATGACTGCAATGTAAATGTCTGTCTAGTTTGAACTTGCGGCTTGCTAGCAACTGATTTCTTCATAGAAGCTTTGCGTTCAAATATTTCAGCTCAGATCAGTGTTTTGTGTCTAATTATTTACTTTTGTGGCAAGCAGCTGTGTAATAAGTGCGATAATGTACATCCAGCCAGTTGTTATTGCAAAATAAAGATGTATATTATCCCTTACTTATTATAATCTTAATTCAAGTGATAAAGGATTTTGAAAGTCTGACAGTAATCATTGTTGAGTGCTGCTGTAAGGTTAACTCTGCCTGGTTTAAATGTTTCAAAATGATTAACAGTTGAAAATATTAGAAATTTAGAAAAGTAATCAAAAAGTAATCAAATGAAATAAGTTACGTTACTTTAATAAAGTAATTGAAAAGTTACACTACTTATTACATTTTAAGTAGAGTATCTTGTAATCTGTAACCTATTACATTTCAAAAGTAACCTTCCCAAAACTGTATATATATACACTGAACTGGCGGGTGGAAGGTGTGCCGCTGCTAGCTGAATTAGTCAGCCAGTGGAAACCAGTTCAACAAGGCAAGTTCAGCTCAATATTAATAACCTCTGACAAGAAAAAGCCCCTATACAGGCTACTCCTAACCACTTGAGAGACCTGATGTGTGAATAGCTGAGTCAAAAAGCCCTTGTAAAATAACGTACATTCAAGTGACACAATTTCTAGGATGTTACATCATCCCTCAATCAGGATTACAACACTTAAAACACAAGCACGTTTCTCTCATTCCTCCATAATGTTATATTTTTGACGATTTATGAGGCATGACTGAGGCTTTACATCATGCAATGTCAATACTGTTACCATTTTTAAAGGGCTCCTACTGTGCTTTTTTACAAAGTCTTGATTTTGTTTTAGGGGTGTACTGGAACATGCTTTCATGCTTGGTGGTTCGAAAAAAGGATTATTTTTAACATAATTTGCTTTATTACAATACATTTCTCCCCAGCCTGGCACAAATGGCTCGATTAGTTCTGGGTTTAATGAAGGCCCGCCTTCCGAAAAATGAAATGTGTTGTGTTTGGTCAGCTGTTGCGGAACTGCGTTGTGATTGGTGAACAGCTTAGACAGTGTTTCAGTTCTGCCACGCCCCTTACCAAAGTAGCAAGTTCTGTCTGCTCCATTATAGTTAAGGATATATTAAGGTATAGTTGACGCTATAGAAGTGTTGGGTCTTATCGTCAGCCTGCCAGATCGTCCATATGATATTATCATCCTAATTTATTAAATTATTTACATATTTAGTTTTTTTTTTTGCCCGAAACCAGCTCCAGCATAAGGCTAAAAGCAGTCCAATGTTTTTAATATGACTTAATTTGTATTTAAAATGACATAATTGAATAAAAAATTTTGTAAGTTACTAATTACTGTATAATGCTTGCATTTTTCTTAGTTATTAAAAAAGCAGCTACAGAAAACGAGCAAAGAACATTAACATTATCAAAAAACATCATCACTAATTAGACTATCCTAGTCTAATTAGCCTAATTAAAACACACTTGCGGTATAAGTGAAGCTATCTACACTGTATGATGAATAAATATCTTACCACACTGCACACGTCTGCGGCGTGTTACACTCCGTCACGGCCACCAGAGTAGATCGCAACAGGGTCTGGCAGCAGACATGCACTTGTATTTTCAGACTTGCACTCTCAGACAACTGCACTTCCGCAGTGCACTTTTTTATTTTATTTTATTTATTTATTTATTTATTTATTTTTCTTTTTTTTTTTAATTGAATAGCTCAACATTTTGCAATAGTAGCCAGGTGGTGAAGACAAGAAAAAAGAAACTAAATTACAATGTCACTCGCAATGCCACTTGCACTCTCTGCTGCCACACAAATCGTGTGCGTTGCCTGTGGAGACAAGATGCTGTGGTGGTTAAACGATTAAAACTAATTTATTAGCATGACGTACAGGGTTCTGCAAATCATCTGTAGGAGATAAAGACAAGACCCGCAAATCCGTGGCCACAGAACAGCAGAATATGAACAGCTAAAGTAAACAGGCTCGTCACTCCACAGAGAGAAGAGAGGTGCGGGGCGAGCAGAGCTCATTTGCATTTAAAGCAGCCTCGACCAGAATGGGATGATTTTTGCAGAGCTGATTTTGACAAGGTAAAAAGGGTGTTGTTTTACACAACCATTAAGAATTTTTAACCAAAGTATATTATAGACTTTTCATTAAGACCCTAAAGAATCATATCAACTTGTGGAAAATGGGCATCCGATGACCCCTTTCAGACTTAATATGGCAGATAATCCAAGGGTGGGTCGGGTAATAAAAAAAATACATTATGATTATTTGCAGGTGGGTTCGAGAAGTTACAGTGACAGAAAAGGTGACATTCCAGATAAAGTTTGAGGGGAGTTACGCCTGTGTTAATGCTATTGAGTAGGGAAATATGCAGTGGTGTACAGTACCTGCATATAGCCATTTCTTTATCAGTCGGCTTTGCGTATACCCACATTTCTAAATCCCCTCTGATCCGCATCATTCAGTAGTGTGCTGCATTAGCCAAAATCATGACAGGCGACCATTTCTAATTCAGTCATATGTAAATAAATGCAAATATTTGCTCAAAACACCCAGTAAAGTCAGTAAGGACCGTGGCACCGGCTTCCTTTGAAATATGTTTGATGATTGCGCCTGATGCGCCCGCGCCCGCTCTGTCCGCACCCACACCAGATTTGCTGCCTGTTCATATGCGAGAGCATGTCAAGAGAGGCAGGCAGAGTAGTAAAATAATAATTATTATTGATTACTAATTTGAATCAGTACATTATAATGAAAACAATACATTAAAAATTAATAAAATTAGATTTTTACTATCAGAATGTTCTTAAACTGGGTGAACTTCTGTAAACTTTTGTCCAAGGATCCAGTAGGCGTTCAAACACCCAACGGATTTCATCAGAGATTGTGGAGAATCATGTCCAGATGTCAGTTAACGTTATTCTTTTTAGCGTGAATTTGGCTTAAAAGCACGAGTGATAATATAAGTGTGCAGAGATGTGCAGATCAGCTGAATCTGCTGTTAAAAATGAACCATCCATTCATCATATCATCATGCAAAACTAAGAATTAGAATAATTGTACGATTGTACGATGATGATCAGGTGCTGTTATCTAAATCAGAGAAAAATATAGGTGTGGGTGGCAGGCGGATAATTTATTTGAAGCTGTGGATTTGGGTGACGTTTGAGTTCATCTGCACATCTCTAGAGTCCGGCTTAAGGGGAGAATTTCCCTGCATTATTTCTGAATCCACACTTCCTGTAACAACAGGAAGTAAAATCCCCAGAGTAAAGTCAACTCAGAGAACATTTAGTCCCACTCTAAACAGAGTTAAATTAACACTGAAGCAGAGTTATATTTAACAAGATAATTAAGTGATCAATTAAATGGTGACTGAGCATTAGTGATGAACACCTGCTGTTACAAGCAGAATCATTGAAGAAAAGAGAAACACAAGAACTACAGCTGACATCAGCCACAGCCTTACATGAAATCAACCGAAATAAAAGAAGACATTTAATCTCTTAAGATCTCAGCACAGGACGATTAAACATCTCCACAAACAGCAGCACCAGCTTCACTCATTACTAACCAGATTGACTTTATTTCTGTCAGACAACTACAGAAGCTCTTGTTGAGAATGACAGAGGATCAAATGTTGATGTTTTAGTGGTTTAAGTGATGCCACCATAATTAAGATCAGTGTTTGCTTTAGTTGGGCTCTTGACCCTTGACTTCCTGCGTTAGAGCTTTCTCTGTAACAATACATGTGGTAAAGCAGTGAGGGCAATGATTTACATTAAGTAAACCGGATGGTCAAAAATAATCAGTTACGACTGACACATCCACATTGTGGCCTTTGGCAACACGTTCTCACTCCCAGCTCGTCCATTATTGATGATTGGTCATAACCCCTTGGCTTTACTTTTTGACGCTCAGGGTATCCCTTTGATGTCATTTTTTTCCACATGCAAGGTCCTCCATTGTTTTCAGTTGTTTCTTAATTTAATGGTTTGCATGCATTTGTAAAAATAGAAATTATTTTATATAAATGTATACTTTCATTGGAGCACCTAACCCCACCCCTACCCTAAACCTACCCACTTCTGAACAATGTAAAACACGCAACAGGCAAATAAGTCAATCACAGGTATTTATTGCAAAACCTGACCATAAACAAGCAGTATAAAAGCATTACAAACAAGTCCTGTTGCATTCCGACTCTTCTGAAGCTGTACAATATCTTAATGTGAATAACAGAAGGTTTTAATCACTGAAAGTGATCCTGCTCTGTTAACGCGCTCACATCTCATTCAAAAAGATACTCACGAACATTAGCATGATGCAGTCGTTCACGAGACACATAAGAGCCAATGGCATTTCACAACCAAGGCTTGCTTCTTCTGGCTGCATTTTTTGAATTCACGCACAGACAGACTGCAGCAGCACACAGGACAGCAGACGGAGACGGCAATCACGTCTATTCTTCTTACAAATCAATCGTTTTGCTTCGGAGCCCTTGGAATATTAATACTTTTTGAATAAATTATGAATATGGTTATATCTGCCTGTTATATTTTGTTTTGTTGACAAATGGTTAGGTTTAGGGGCAGGGGTTGGGTTAAATGTCTAAATAGCGTAATATAATTTAAACTGTTGTGACTGTTTGCATTGGAAAAAAAAAAAAAAAAAAAATCACACTCCAACATATATGCAATAATAGCAATATTATTACCCAATATATAATATAATTATTACAATAAAATTCCCAGTGCCTTTCGTGTCAGTACACTGACGCCAAGAGTTTTTTATGTAAAGTACTGGAGTACCCTGCACGTCGAAAAATTACGCTACAGGGGTACCCTGAGTGTCAAGAAGTAACAGCAAAGGGGTCCTGACCAAATGTCAATATGTGACGAGTTGGAGTCCTTTGGAGCTTTCTGTGGTCCAATAAATAAATAAATCAATGCATACTAGTTCCATTGGTCTCAGCATTTTCACGCTCTCTAGTGGGGCTCTGCCTTCAGGTTCAGGTGTTTTACTGACGACACAGTGTTTGCAATACTTCACGTATCTGCAAGTGTCATGTTCCAACCCGACCCAAAAGAACCTTTGTCTTGCAAGGGGAATAATTCTACTTTGGCCCTGGTGCCCAGCTTTGTCGTGGATGTCTGTCATCACCTGCGTGACTAAAGAAGATAACATACTCTAACCCAGGGGTGCCCAGCCCTGTTCCTGGAGATCGACTTTCCTGCAGAGTTTAGTTCCCACCCTAATCAAACACACCTGTCTGTAATTATCAAGTGCTCCTTGAGATCCTAATTAGTTGGTTCAGGTGTGTTTGGTCAGGGTTGGAGCTGAACTCTGCAGGAAAGTCGATCTCCAGGACCAGGGTGAGCACCCCTGCTGTAACTGTTTTTTTTCCCTGTCAGGCTATCTTTGTTTACATGGAACAGTACTCCATCAAATATTTTCAACTTGTCCTATTGCTTCATGACTCTGAGCACCTTATACCTCTCAACGGCTCGGACAAAGATAATTCTGTTGTCTGTCTCTAAGTTCATCTGATGTGAAGACTGGTAATGGGGGATCACCCAGGAGGCAACAAATGCTGTGTGTCTTGAGCAATCTAGGATATTGCTCTTGATTTAATTCTGCTTCCTAGTTACTATAGCCTCATTCAGACTGTCAGCCCATATCCGATTTGTATGCAAATCCGATTGAAATCCGATTGAAATCCGATCATATTTAGGTAGTCTGAACAGCAACGAACTACATGAAATCTGATTTGGTCAAATCCGTTTGGAGCTACATTCGTATGTGGTTTGGAATCCTATTCAAATCGGATTTCTGCTTTTTCACGTTTTCATGCCACGTAAAACGTAAACACGTCAGACGTTTTTGTGGAAAACATAACAAACGTCTTTGCAGAAACAAGCATGTGTTGTTGCGAACTGCAAATCAAGTGGGAAAAGACAATATACAGCTAATATACGCACCTCTTTGAGTTTTGAAACCAGCGGAGACGGCAGCACAGAATAAAGTCGCACATTCCAGCTTCCTGCGTTTCTGCCGCTGCTTTAGAAGACGAAATATAATCAAACGCGACGGCAACGTTGTCATATCACAAGACAGCATATATATTGCAAACTGTAATGCTCTTATTGTTGATTTTAGCGTTGGCATAACAACGCAACGGCATTGCCATAGAAACCAACGCACATTCCGTAAAATGAAAAAGCGCTTATGGACACACAAATCGGATTTGAACAGTTGCGATATGACTGTGTGGACAGTCAGTTATTCAAATCCGATTCCATCTAGATATGGACAAAAACGGATTTGGGCTGACAGTCTGAACGAGGCTTATGACCCTCTAACACTGCAGACACTTCAGCACTAGAGAGCGGACAACAGCTTGGTGTCTCACAAGGAGGACCTTCAGTGCTCTGAAAGAACTCTTAGTGGTGAGCAGGATATTTGGCCTGAGCGTGCGTAAGGACCTTGCTAGCGAAAGCAATGGTCTCAGCCTCAGTGACTTGTGACAGCATTTTGCCCAACCCATCCAAGGACACATCAGTGGACAAAATAAATGGACTGCTAAAATCAGGATATGTCAGTACAGCAGAATTCATCAGAATTCATTTTTACTGCTGGAAGACCCTACTGTGTTCCTCCCTCCAATTCCCAGGGCTCAACTTCTTGAAAGCAGCAGCACCCTTGCCCATAGATTTCTTGCCCCTCGGCACGGCTGTCAAAGCCTTCATTTGGGAGGGGGTTACCCCATCCTCCATCATCAAATCAGACTCTGTCACTGCTCCAACAGCGCTAACTTCATTCGGGTCAGTCGCTACCCCTGAAGAATGATGTGCCCCAAAAAATGCACATTCCTCTAAAGGAAATAACACCTTTTAGGGGCTAACCTAAGCCCATGCTCTGTGAACACCATCTTGAGTCTCTCGATGACCTCACCCTTGTCTGGGGCGTACACAAGCAGGTCATCAAGATAACAAAGCAACATCATGAAATTTTCATCGCCAAAGATGTTTGTCATCAGGCACATGAAGCTAGCAGGGCTATTTCACAAGCCCTACGGTAAGCACTTAAACTCATGAAGACCCATCGGTGTTGTAAAGGCTGTAAGCTTTTTGTCCTCCTCTGCCATTGCGATGTTATAAAAGCCAGAGGTAAGATCCATCGCACTAAAGATTGTGTTTCTGCCAAAGGCCGCCAAGCAATCCGCTTGGTGGGGCAAGGGGTGAGTGTCTTTGATGGTCCGGACATTAAGCCAGTGGTAATCGATCCAGACATAAAGATCACCACTTTTCATCCATACCAGGACCAGTGGGGACACCCTCACTGCAAGACTCATCTCTTGCTCTTCCATCTTCGAGAGCACCTTTCTCAGTTTCTGCTACTGAGCTGGGGGGACACACCAGTACGGAAGTCTGAACAGGCAGCTATCCGATAGATGGACCCTGTGAACAAACTCTTTGGCCTTACCGCAATCTAGCTTATGATTAAAAAACACATCTTGATGTCTCTGAATCAACTGCAAAAGCTGGTCTTTCCAGTACAGAGTCACCTCACTTGACTCAATATCAAGAGCACTGAGACCAAGCTTCTGCAGCGCATAGTCTGTGCTAGAGAAGACAGACTGGCTCTGCACGCTTACAGTCTCTCCATGACTATGTCTGGGCTGCATGTCCAAGTGCACGTCAAATGTTCCCCCTGCTGGCCATGTGGTAGCCAGTTTCTTTGTTCTTTCTGCCCATTTTTTCGAGAATTCCCTTATTGCCTCTTGACAGGCTGGTTTAGCAGCCAATAACTCTACTGGGGTTGATATCTTTAAAAGTCAGATTCGTAAATTTGTTCAATGCAATGGATTATTATTTCTTGTCACACTTTTATGGGATTTGATTAGATTGTCTCAGATATTTTAAAATAATCACAATGTGTTTTCTAGTTAATAATTTGAAGGGTAACACAAGGCCTTTTGATTCTTTCCACTGAAGATTGCTTTTTGTCCAAATTATGATAACTTCATCACTTGGGGTCACCACTTTACACGGTAAAAATATATACCGTATATTATATATATATATATTTATTTTTTATATTATTATCCTGATATTTCATGAATTTGTTTTTTACTTTTATGTTTTTTGAGGAAAACATTTTTCTCCATATAATGGACTGATATGGTGCCCCGATTTTGAACTTCCAAAATGCAGTTTAAATGCGGCTTCAAACGATCGCAAATGTGGTTGTAAACGATCCGAGCCGAGGAAGAAGGGGTGGTTATTTTAATAAAAATAATACAATTTATATACTTTTTAATGTCAAACGCTCGTCTTGTCTTACTCTGCCTGGACTATTTTTGTTCCGGTTCATGACAGTTATTGTATGTCGAAAAACTCCCATCTCATGTTCTCCCTCAACTTCAAAATCATCCTATATCACTGTTTTACCTTTTTTGTTGAGGGTGTTTGATCTTCTTTGTTCACTTTGCAAAGACTGGGTCGGTACTTCTACAGCGATGTAGGATGATTTTAAAAAAATGATTTTTGAAGTTGAGGGAGAAAATATGATTGGAGTTTTTCGACATACCCTAACTGTCTTGAGCCAGAATACACAGAGTTCTACGAGAGCAAGACAAGACAATTGTTTGAGAATAAAAAGTATTTAAATTATATATATATATTTTTTTATGTAAATAACCGATCGTTTCGCGAAAATCAAACTCGGGGCACCATATCAGTCCATTATATGAAATTTCCTCAAAAAAACATAATTTCTTTACGACTGAAGAAAGAAAGACATGAACATCGTGGATGACAAGGGGGTGAGTAAATTATTTGTAAATTGTTGTCCTGGAAGTGGATTTCTCCTTTAATAACAGAATTATTGAGAGGATTTTCTCATGTTTTGAATTTGTTTGGTATCTAAGGTGTAATTTCTTAATACTAAACTCTTTCTCTCCCTATCTCTCTCCCATACACAAACACATGCACACACACACTTACATACACACAGTCTTACTCTCTTTTTTACATATACCCATACATACACGAAAACACAACACTTTCACTTTGTTCTCTGTCACATTCACACACAAAGTCAGACCAACACACAGGTTCTCACTCTCACATATGCCCACACACACATTGATGCAGGTGTGCTCATGGCCATTCTTCATACTTGTTAATGCCATCTTTGTCATATTCTTGGTAGTAACCCGAAGTTCACTGGTTCAATCTAGTTCATCGTGGCTGCTCAATGGAAAGCACCGTACTTACCCATTAGAGGTAATTTAAGAGAGACTGTGAGAGTCTATATTAAAGGGGTCATTGGATGCCCATTTTCCACAAGTTGATATGATTCTTTAGGGTCTTAATGAAAAACGTCTTTAATATACTTTGGTTAAAAATCTCGCCCCTCCCCTCTCTTCTCTCTGTGGAGTGACGAGTCTGTTTACTTTAGCCGCGTTTAGCCTCTAAACTTGCTAACTAGCACATTATTAGGAAAGGTGATTGCAGAAATTCATAAAAAAAAAAAAAAAAAAACGCTTATACTCACTTCTGCTGTAAGTGAAGCTGGATCACGAATGATTCGCGTGAACATAGACGGATATATATAGATCGGGATCGGGAGGCGCATTCCCTTCACAAACAAAGGTAATCCACTGCATCTTCAGCGGCTCAGATGTCGGGAGTAAATGACGACCACTATGTTCATTATTACATCCAGCAACACAACACCTCAATCGCTCAATCGGAGATATTCTTGTCTAACTTACATCCCTGCTCCGGCATCAAAACATGGAAAGTTACTGGACTGTGACAGCTGGTCTAAGGTAAAAGCTCATGTCAATCAACTATGGTGGGAGCGGCCTCTGTCGGTGTGTTGGCATCTGAGAACGGCTCAATTTGAAAAAGGGAATATTATTTTTATAGATTAATTAAAAACCCCTGCATGGATTTTTATCATTATAGGGTAGATTTGTACATACACTGCCAACACACATTAATGTTCAAACAACATGTAACCCCTTTAAGACAACCAATATTGAAGCAATTATTAAAAAAATAAATAAATAAAAAAAATCACCATATTGATCAGTATTGATTATTGATTATGGTTAAAACCATACTTCATATTTTTGAATAAAATATTACAACAATACAACCAAGGTAGGCACAATAATATCTTTAGGTGGTAGATACACTTGTGCTTGACCTGAACAGCTCCACAACCAACAAGCAAACCATTGGCATGGGGCTGATCAGACTCAAGGGTCCACATGCATCTAGCAGCCTGCACTCAGTCTCCTTATTGACTGTGTATGCCATAGAACCAGTGTCTAGAAGGCCTTGGTGAGTGACCATATCATTCAACTGCATCCATTTAAAACAAACTGTCAGCTTTTTTTCCGGTTTTGCAATGTCCTGAAACAACATGGTACTACCACCTGATTCAGCCTGACAGTGAATGCTATAGATGACAGTGGGATCTTCTTCACTGGTAAGGACTTAGTTTCCCTAATTATATGCATCAGGGGTCTGGGCCACAGTTTGGCGTTTGTCTGTGTGGTGTGAATTGGGCTTTTTTAGTTGCAAGGTGCTTTTGGAAGAAAAAGTTGCTAGGGTAGTCTGAAAAGTTAATTAAGCAACAAACTTTCTAGGGTGGATGCTGGCCATGATGTTGCAGTTTTCTAAAACTCTTGTTATTAGTCAGTCCCATGGCTGTTATGACTTGCTATTGCACGATGCTCCACATATGGGCATTGACTGTGTGCTTGTCAAATATTTTGGTTTGTCATCTCTGAGAAAAAAAAAAATATATCTATATTCCTGTAGCTAGGACTTAACATTGCACCTTTCTTTCGCTTCTCTCTTTTTTCTGTGTTTCCTTTGCTTGTCCTGCTGCCATACTGTCTGCAACATGTTTTTAGAGACTTTTTTTCTTTAGAGAGAGATTTTGTATGGATACATATCCAGGCCTTCCCTTTTTTTCACCCTCAATTTCCATGTAAAAATGTGTGTATGCAGCCCAGTTTATTTCATTCTTTCCCTTTCTCTTCTCTCTTCTTGGCTGTGTCCAAAAGCTCTAAAATGCTAAAAAAAAAAAAAAAAAAAAGTGTGTGTGCATCATATAGGCTATATAAATAAAGATATTCTGGTGAAAATAAACTTGTTACTAGAGGAGCTCTTGACTGTGATATACTTTATGAATAGTAATAGTGTAAAAAGCATAATAAATAATATTGTTTGTAATAATAGTATTTTATAAAAATGTTAAAAGGGTTCAAATGAGTAGTAAATAAGAATAATATTTACAATATACTACCAATAATAATAAAACAGCTACTAATAACAATGACCTGTTCTGCAATAATACTTGCAACAGTGCTTTTATTTTTTAAGCAAAAAAGTGCCATTCTCTGCCGTCTTTTCTGATGCACAGACCTTCAATGACAATAACATTGAGGTTTTGATGTATACTTTCTGCAATGCCATACTTTCTGCAATGCAGATGTTTTTTTGGTTTTTTTTTTAAAGGAGACAGTTAACGTTTTGTATGGATACATATTGGCATATAAAACCTATTTTCACCCCTAATTTCTTTGTAAAAGTGTGTGTGTACGCAGCCCATTTTAGCTGAAAATTTAATTTCTACCTAAAATTAAATTAAACTTTTTATTATTATTATGATTATTATTATTATTCGAAAGAACATGGCAAAACATTGTTCAGAAACCTTTGCTTTGTTGGTAAGATTACTTAAATTGCTTTTGTACCCTTATTAGTAATTAATAAAATTTACCGTGTCAGGCTCACTTATCTTACAATTTCCTTGACAAGCTTATAACACACTGTCCTACCTGCCTCAGATCATTTAAAATTATTGTTACATATCAACAAGTGTTGAAGCAACAATGCAAGATCCGTTATTGCGATTGACTGTAAAAATGTAAAGAAATATGACACTACAACCTTATTTGGGCCATTCACATAATAATTAGTCTACAGGCTTCACCTTTTTTTTAGGTTTCATTACATGCTACTCACACAATGGCAATAAAAGCAATTACTACTTGAAAATGATTGCATAAAGCCTCTTTCATTCTTTCATCCTCTGTCATTTTGTCCATAGAAACAATTAGCTAACTGCACCTAGCAGGATAATGTTACATTAGCCACAACAATGCCAGCAAAAAAGAAACTGTAAACCAATTAGCAAAATATGTTTTTACGACACAGCAAACGAAGAAAAGAGGAACACCTCAGAGTAAAAAACCTAGGGCATTTTCCAAAAATATTGCTTTCGAATATTTGGGCTCATAAAAAAAAGGAAAATTCGTTTATTTAAATTAGGTTGAATGAGAAATAGAGCAGCGCGGGGCACAACCTAACCCTTTTTGAATTTCTCAGTTTGTGTAAATACACGTGGGGTTCACGTGGGGGAGTATAATTTTTATTCACGTTAATTTCACCATTGTCTTGTACAAATATGTCGCTTTGATCCACAGTAACAGTGTTTTTCGTTATTTACCTTCGAAAGGAGGGGAAGTGAAATGTGACAACATGCCCCGTAGGTGGGGTGCATTGTAACATATGAGGGGCACATTGTAACATGACCATATGACAGCGATTGAAAAAAAATATACACCACAAACTAAAATAAAATAATGGCGTTTTTAAAGAAATTTAAAAAATCAAATTTTTGAGTTTCACAATGAGCGGCCCTGATCGCAAAACACAGCTATACAGTATAGTTAAAAACAAATTGCACAAATAGATGAAACACATTCAGACATTCAGAAAAACACTTCCCTCCCTCCAAACACAGCTCTCATAGAACAGGAGACACATAAACGAGCTAAAATCCTTTACATTTCTTGAAATAATAATTTCTGAATATTGAACATCGGTTGTCAGTTTTTATTCACCTGTTTCTTGTGGTTTCTTTTTAAAATCCATGAAAGTTATTAGAGAAAATTACATATCATAGAAACGCAATAGCGGGGCAGATTGTAACGCAGTGTTACAACGTTCCCCATCAGTGGAATATAAAACTGTGTCTTCTGCTGACTTGCCAAGCATTAATAAACTAACACATAATCTAAACTGATAAATAACAGACTGGAGATTAAAATAATAGCATATTTGTCTCATTTTAAATGAATACTAAAAACGGAGATAAAAAAATTTATTTCAGCCAGAAATGTACTTTTACTATGGTAAAATATATATTCAGGGATATCATCAAAAAGCTTTTGAATTTCGGCACACTTTTTTCTCTGTATAGCGTTGCTATGGCAACTAGTAAATACAGTAAATTAGGTAATGCTAAAATGTGTGGAAATATTTAAACCGGGTGTGGTTTCAAGTGGAGCAAACGGAAAATACAGTAGAGAATGAACACTCGGACACTTTGGTTCTTTTTTTTTTTTTTTTTTTTTATTTTGGCTGGGACAGTGAAAAATGAAGGCAAGTGTTGGTGTGTGAACACCTGTCAAAGAAAATTAGACATACATTGCATGTAAGATTATCTGATGTTAGCTCTTTTTGACATTTTGAAAAATTGGAACAAACCATTACTAATTGAAAACGTCCGTTTTTCCATAGACGGATATAATTTTTTTTTTTTTTAATCAAGAAGTGAAGGAGTTAAATGATATTATTTAATGCTACTTGATCTAAGTCATCACCTCACTGAAAAATAAATTCTTTGTTTGGTTGTTATGATTGATAGCGCAAAGAGAGAGAAAGGAGAATAAAGAGATTGAAAAGGAGAGAGAGAATGAAGTTGGCAGAAAGAGAGAGAACAAGAACAGTACGTATAACCATATACACAGCGCCACCCAGTGCATTTAGTTATAACTGCTTAGGATTTATCCTAGATTCCTCGCATTTACGGCCAGCAAATCGTAATTAAACCATTTAAAACTACAACAGGGGAGTATAGAAAAGATATAATATTAGGTTCCAGAGTAGGCAGAGTAGGCAAAGATGCCCTAGTCCCGGAAAATGAACTAATCAGAGCCCCAAAAATGGGGAAAAGGAAAGCCCAGTTTAGTAAACAAGGCAGGGACACCTGGCAAGAATAGTTATCCCAGAAGAAAAATGGGAACAAATGACTCCAGAAGAAAAGTGGAAAAATCATAGATAAAAGAAAATTGTTCGCATTTTTATCTCCATAAAACAAAATAATCGACAAAATAATATTTTTTCCCAGGTGAACATATCAAATCAGGGCAAATACATTAAAAAGAGTGACCAAATATTATTCAAATATTCAAGCGCAGATACTGTAATCAAGAAATTAACGGCAATCAAGAAATTAACCAATACCCTCGAAAAAACATATGCATCATTTTCAGTGTCAACAGAATAAAAGTAAGTAAGTGAACGGAATAAGCAATGCAGAGAGCAGGTATTTCACACTCGTTCATGCACACACCATGACAAAACTGTGTCATTCATTGATACATACTATGATCATCCGACAAAAAAAAAAAAAAAATTCAACAACAATAATGCACTTACCTTTGTGTCGCACTTTAACATCACACAGAATAGAAAAAGTCCTTCGTGAAGTACATAGTAAAACATAACAGGCAGTACTTTGCTAACTTTTGCTAAACTAATCCAGTCCAGCGCAGCTTTCAAGGATTAACCAGACTTGGCAGTTTAGAAGATAAAAGCCAGAATCGTACAGACCCAGATATTAGGTTTCGATCTTTGATTAATTTAACTGTTTATTTTGATTTCAGGATTGCAGTGAAATTAGAGCCTTGGTGTCATTTCGATCCACAAGTGTAATTCACGTTTTCAGAGTTGAGTCACTCTCCCACGTTTTCGTGCGAGTCATTGTTAGCACTTCATAATGCAGTGATTGGCTGTATCAGCATTCAGCATTAATCGCCTCTGCAGTGTGTGTGGTGTGTGTGTTTAGTAACATCGTGATTACTTATTTGAGGCAGTACATGTACACTTGGGTTTGTTTGTTATCTATTAGTCATTTAGATGTTTGTCCACCTGCCAAAGCCAATTTTTACCCGTTAGGCACCCGCCCATTCTGACAACACTGTCAAGTGCTTTGTTGCCACCCAGGCGGTTCCCGAAACTCGGGTATGTGAGCGGTTAGTTTTCAGCTTGAATTTCTGCGAAACGAACACAAACACGTGCATACCCCCTTCAACTCCTGGAAATAACCTTATTTTATTGCAAACCACTCTGGTTTAAAATAAACCGTGATAAGATCATCTATTAAATGACGACCCGCTTAAACGTGTACTTCTGTTCTTCTACATGCATTTGCGGTTATTAAGCCTCTTCTTAAGAAACCACAGCTAGATCCTAGTGAACTGGCAAATTACAGACCAGTATCGTAGCCAGAAAAGAGACTCTGGGTGTGCTACATTTATTGTCAGATTAATGTGCAAAAAGTCCTACTCTGCGTATTGGCGCATGTTCTTTTTGTGCTCCTCGATCATACACAGGATACGTATTTTTTTTGTGATGGCATACAGTCTAAAAAACAAAAAAACAAACAAAAAAAAAAAACAAAAAACAAAAACATTAAATTAGTTACATATTAAAATGACCATGCAGACCCATTTCTAATCTTCCGTTTAGGTCTAAAATTGTAGAAAAAGTTGTGTCTGCTCAGTTCTTCTCTTTGCAAAAAAATGATCCCTATGAAAAAATTCAGTCAGGTTTCAGGCCCCATCATAGCACAGAAACTGCATCTGTTAAAATCATGACTTGCTTGTTGTGTCAGACCAAGGCTGCATTTCATTGTTAGTTTTACTTGATCTTAGTACTGCATTTGACACTATAGATCATGACATACTAATAGATCGACTACAAAACTATGCAGGTATTCAAGGGCAGGCTTTAAGATGGTTAGATCCTACTTGTCCGATCGCTACCACTTTGTTTATCTAAATGGGGCCCCCAATAGTATGTTCCTGCACAGCCAGAGGCTGCACTTTCAGGACAGCATTTCTAGGACCCTATTTTTTTGTAACAGCGCCATCTAGAGGAGATCTGATGCAAGCATAAAACAAAAAGTATTCATTTTTAATCCTTCCATTTTATTTTGGTGTGAACTTGTGTTCGAGACGTGTCAGCAATCTCCATTTAGCCTATTTAGCTGTGCAAAACCAGTCATTGTTCTGCTGAATGTTATAAACTAAGATTTGTATTCAAATAAAATTACATTAATGTACTAATAAACAGTAATTTGTAGCACAATTATTTTACCGTTTATTGCACTTTGTGTCACACATCAGACGTGAATCGCTGGGCTGCGGATAATGAACTGAAGTCTGCAAAAATACAAGTCTTTACAAGAAAATGGAATTTAACCCCAGAATATATATATATATATATAGAATGTATTGAAATAAATTAGGTTAAATATTTACCAATGGGTATGTTAAGGGTTAGGAGTCAGTTAGGACAAAAATTAAGCGTATACAATTTAACAACTACATATTCTTAAAAAAAAATAATAATAATATATATTAATATATAAATAATAATAATAATAATCAGAATTGAATAGCAAGCGCTATTAAATAGTACCAGACGCCAATACATGTATACAATAAATAAATAAAAAAAAAAAAAATAAAAAAAAAAACACGATAAGGTCCTAGAAATGCGGTCCCCGAAACTGCAGCCTCCAGTTGTGCAGGAACACCGTTCTCAAGTGGGGAGTCATCTCAGTTATCACCAGTAAAGTATGGAGTGCCACAAGGATCTGTCCTAGGTCCTCTGCTATTTTCAGTATACATGCTGCCCCTTTGGTAGTATTATTAGAAAATACAGGATCTCACTAGACCAGATGAAACTTCTAAATGATCAAAGTTAACAGAGTGTGTTAAAAATGTAAAAGACTGGATGACCAATAATTTTCTCCTATTAAATTTGAATAAGACATGTTATTGGACCAAAAGATAGTACACAGAATCTCTTGGATTACAATCTACAACTAGACGGATTTACTGTAACTTCCACTACAGTCAAAAGTCTGGGTGTTATATTAGACGGCAACTTGCCTTTTGAAAATCATATTTCTCATGTTAAAAAAAACAGCATTCTTCTATCTAAACATTGCCAAGCTACGAAATGTTACCCATTTCTGACGCAGAATAGCTAGTTTATGCATAATTGCATGAAGCCCTTCAGAAATAAATTGTAAGACAAAGTAAGATCAAAAGGGTGTTTAATATTTTTTTGCAAAAAGAAAACAAAAAGAAACAAGTAAAACGGTTCATGTTGATTGATTTTTACAAAACAATAATCATCTCACAAATCTATCACACACTAAATGCCGGATTCAACAAGTCTGGAAATTAAAAAGTAACAAAAATAACATCTGGCCCCTCCCCCCTTCACCCAGAGCAAAATGACCCTTTAAAGCTGATCTGTGGCCAGTGCTGCCATTTCCTTACAGGACTGAAGCTGTACAAATTCATCCCGTTCCCCTTACTCAGCCCCTCACAGTAGATTCAACATTTATGGGAAAAACTGCTCATTTCAGACAGTAAATGCAGGACGCTCATGCAACAGAAAGGATTGCGGACACAAACCTCTCCCTGTACCCTCTCATCCCCACCCCACAATAAACAAAGGTCTGGAATGGCATCCGCGTGAAGGCTTCAGTACGGCCGGCCTCGTCTCTCCTCTCTGTGGTCTCCCCTTTAGGATGCGATGGAGATGAGCATTACTCAAACGCCAAAGAAAACTCATGATAATTCTGACTGTAGAGCAGAAGAGGTTTCATTACCTTCCGCCCATTTTGTATCCTCCACCACCGCCGCCGTATCCTCCACGGTCTCCACCCCGGAAGCCGCCACCACCTCTGCCTCCTCTAAATCCACCGCGGTCCCCACGATCACCTCCATATCCGCCTCGACCACCACGATCTGCAACAGTCAGGTGGGAATTACAGCAGTTAAAGTGTTGTGGATCACTTCCGCTTGACATGACAGCATTCACAAGACACTTTAGCAGATCCAACGGCAAACTGCTATTGATCAGAAAAACAAAAGGATTTGGGACTCTGTGAATTCAGACTCAGAGTGTGGAAAAAAAATATATATTAACATACAGTGCAAAATACTAAGTCAGGATTTTGAAGCCTGATAAAATCCAGTCATAAAAATGAATTTTACAGTATAATGGAATGTTACAATATTTGCCAAATTTTGGATGAATAAATCAGAAATAGGTCAATATAAAGCAAATCAAAATACAATATGGACTAATGCCTGTGAATATTAATAAGCAAAACGCCCATTTAAATATGAATCCTGCATGTTCAGTGTATGTGCATGAACAAAGTGCACAGTTTTGTTTATTGCACTCGTACCGAAACACCAGTGATGCTCAGTGTTTTCAGCCTCTGGCACCTCAACGTACAAGTACATGAATACATGTGAACTGCTGTTAGTCACTTCAAGAACTGCTTTGAGTCACTTCAAGAAAAGTTCACCATTTCTTTTGAGAAAAACAGTCATTTACAAACACAAGCTCAACTGTCTTCACAGCAACCTGTCAAAAAATGGTTTAACTTGATGAAACTGTGACAGAAATATGACTTAAATGTAATGATAATAGTAGTACTAATACAATTTTTAAAGCATTAAGGAATATTCATCCGAACACTTTACCAAAATGTATTTACCACAACATAGTATTTCAAGAAAAAAAAAAACAAAAAAAAACAAAACAAAACAACACAATAAAACAGGGCTCGAAATTAACTTTACTTGGTAGCACTGGTGCTCCCAACTTCAAAAAGTTAGAAGTACCAAAAAATAATTCAGGGAACACCAAATGAACCTTAAGGAGCATCAGAACTGCCAATTGAGCAGAACAGCCAGCACTCAGCCCGGCATTTCTTTGTAGTAATGCGCCGATCTTCATGGCCGATTCTGAACGCCGATGTTTTTACAGGCAAATGGGCTGATTCTGAAAGCTTTTTTTTTTTTTTAAATATTTATTTTATGCCTTAAGCAAGGGACAAGAATGAATGAAAATATGAGTACATGAATAAGATATTTATTTTTTTCTATTACATGTAAAGACATTTAAACCAGAGGTAATCACTGCATTTTTAAACAATCTACAGTATAAATAAAAATAAACGACAGTTTTTTCTTAGTCGTATTGACTGCAAACAATAAATGCAGCCATAATCAAAGTAATCTCTCAATATTCAAAGTGCAAATAGAGACCAAATTTTTCAAGCATGATACAGAGCTATAGAGAACTACACTACCTGTTATAGGCCACAGCCTAGATATGTTATGTAGCCTAATTTGCGGACATTGTGGAGTCACTCTCTAAACGTGTGAAGCCCTGAAGCCGAGTTATCATTTGATGTGAATATGTGCCGCATTGTACCGTATATTCAGACAGAGGGACCAGAATTGCATCTGACAGAATGTGCGCTGTAGCACGAATAGTACATTTCTTCAAAAGCAGATTGTGGAGACATTTTAATTGTCCACAATCAAAGATCATCATATCACACACCATTAATTTCAATGTAGTTTGTGCAAATCCGGAACAGAGGTTGGTTGAGAGAGAGGGAAAAAAAAAAAAAAAAAAAAACGGCCGGTTCCGAGTTTCAGCGGAGCGCAGTGTCAGTGACAAGGAGTCTTTGACGGCTAACATCTAAAATCTGCATTAAAGTTAAGAATGTAAAGATCAAGTTTAATTAGTTATGTAATGTTGGAGAGAACGGCGAACCTGACACTGTATCAGCTCACAGCAGTATGTGGGCAGTAGATAGGCTAGCAAAAGTTTTGTAAAGAAGTGAAAAGTCGCACCACAACAATTTCTCGCACAAGTGCTTCCAAATATATTTTGAGGTCACACAGATTAAATTTTGGCAGCATATGCGACCAAAACGGTTGCAATTTCGAGCCTTGTGAAATAAAAAAAAAAAAAAAATTCTTAAAATTGAATATTCATACCATTAAAGTAAAATAGAAAAAAAGGGAACCCAGAAAATAAATTAAATAATATAGCAAGGACAAGAAAGAAAAAAAAAAAAAAAAAAAAGTCAGTTTACATCTTGCAATTCAGACTTTCCTCTCACAGTTGAGTTTGAGTTCCTATCTTACAATTCTTTGCAAATCTTTTTTGCCTCCCACAATTGAGTTTGTCTTGCAATATAAACTGCTCCCTCTACTGGTCAATGGTTTCAGCTCATACACTAGCATCACACTTACCATCTCCAAAGCTTTCGCCTTCTGGTTTTGGTGTCCCACACCTGTTGCATTCGTATCTTCTAGCAAAGTTCATGTTGCCACAAGAGCTGCAGGAGATGTTTTATTAGTAAATAAAATTGAATCACACATCCCTCTCAAACACATTCACAAATATCTACATGCATCGAACCTGTTGGGACAAGGCCAATCTCCACCCTTGACATCAAACGAGGGACCTCCACCAAAGCCCCCTCTGCCTCGAAAACCTGAGAGCAAATGCATGAAGCAGCAGAAACATGACTTGGTTGTTTACAAAAACAAATGGTTTTACTTTATGCGGGCATACGCCAAGAAAAGTCGCATTTCGAAATCATACCACCACGTCCTCGTCCACCACCTCCACCTCCCCCTCGCTGGGTGAATTCAGCCCTTCTGGTAGCGAATGACACCTTGATGGGTCTTCCATTGAACTCTTTTCCTGTATTCCAGCAAAACAAAGCAGCCCCAAAATCAGCCTGATTTTGTATAGTGCTGTTGAAGTCAAAGAGACCGTGAGGATGATTCTCATACCATCAAACCAGTCAATGGCAGCTTTGGCTGAGGGAGGATCATCAAAGGACACTGTGGCTTCACCCTTCAGTCGTCCAGTGGCTTTATCGGTGTACAGATTGATCATAGGTTTGCCAGTCTTCTTATTGACCTGTTATGAGAGCAGATGGACTGTAAAACAGGATTCTTCAGGTCTGTGACGTTCATTACCTTGAGGGGAGTTAACTTGCCTTAATGATTCCAATTTGTTTGAAGTAGTCACCCACTTCATCAGGGGTCACGTCTTCACCGAGACCTTGGACAAAGATGGTGTTATTGTCCGAGTTATCCTGATCGCCATCTATAATTAGGAGAACAAACACATATTGGAGTTGAGGCACTATTACAATATTTTCACCCCATTCTCATTCTAAAAAAAAAACAAAACAAAAAAAAGCTATTGGTATATTATACACACCTCTTTGCAGCAACCTATCAAAATAAGTTTAACTTGAATTGAGAATTATATTACTATTGTGGAGCACCAAGTATGCATTACATATACAACAGACAAATGAATAAAAAAAAAAAAAAAAAAAACTCAAGATATGACAAGAACAGGTATTGTTTTGGTCTTAGGGTAACTTTGGAAGGTTTTGATCTACTTCAAATGTTGACCATTTAAAAAAAAAAATAAATAAAGAAAA